>JAHWFP010245136.1:4458-17767 GCA_023313725.1 Lithobius niger | reverse complement strand
TTGTGACGTCATGAGGCAACATTTGTGACGTCATGAAGGCAACGTTTTCGTCATGAGGCAACGTTTGTGACGTCATGAAGGCAACGTTTGTGACGTCACGAAGGCATCGTTTGTGTCATGTTATTCCCACATTCTTTTTCAACTACAAACGTTAAGCTGTGTCTCTAATAATGGCTTCTGTGTCGTCAGGCGACCAAAGTCTCCCGATCAAACGAATTTCTATCATATCAAAAACCAAAACTGGTAAAGGGGGCCGCCAAGTTCCGGATGGTTCGGCCCTTCAAATGAGTGATATCAACACACCAAAACATTCGCCAAGTTAATCGCACCGCTTAATAGTTCGAAGGTTAAATGAAAACTAGAGCAATGTTCAAGTTTTCATTTAACGTCCAAAGTATTATTCGGTGTGATTAAGTTGGCGAATGTTTTGGTGTGTTGATATCACTCCTTTGAAGGGGCGAACCATTCGAAACTTGGCGGCCCCTTGTACCAGTTTGGGTTTTTGATATGATATCAGTCCTTTTTTTAAAATTGAGTATTAGACTCAACTCCTCTACCGTGTAGATGTGTAATAAAGTGGCACGTTAACAAGAAATTGGTTTTCAACATTTTGCCTTTTTCCTATAGGCCGAACCATTCTCAACTTAGTTACCTCTTTATAGCTTTTTAGTTTGATTTTAATTTGTTGTAATTTGCTTTATTTCGTTAGTTTTGGAGTGTTTTGTGACTTACGCCTTTTTTTATAATAATTTTTATATAATTTATAATTTTTTATGTGATAATGGTTACTATGGCTCTATATTCATAAAAAAAATATAGAAATCATATATTTTTACATTTTCGTATTTTTTTATATATTTTTATTTAGTTGGGCGTTCTGGTGGTGTCCACGGTTTGAATTTTGTGAATGATTTTGCTTTGGTACTACATAATTATTGTTATTATATTTGCTGTTATTTATTGTTATTATTTATTTATTTATTTATTTATTCAGTTAATTATTTATTTTTTTACTGGATTGGGTCGGTTTGGCTGTATTGGTTTTGCTCATCTGGGTGCCTTTTTCATTTAATTCCATACATTGTGTGTACATTGTGAAGGGTGGCGATGGCTCGCCTGCAATACAGGTTGTTGCTTGGCAACCCGTTGTACCCAAAGTTGGAATGAGGAGATGGCAGTTGAGAATGTTGACATGGCTGCATATCTGAAAGGCCACTCTTCTTTGTTAAAGCCCATCCTATCACAAGTTCTAGTAAAACCAGACGAGAAAACTAATATGTTGTCTTCCTTCTCCCTGAAGGGTTGGCACAACTTCGACATGTCATAACGTTTTTCTTGTTGTACAGATTCTGTTTTTACCTTTAATTGTTCTTGCTTAAAGGACAACTCTTTTGCCTGCATTTCATCATTATGCTGCCTAGCATTTTCGCTAATACGCAGCTCATGCTCCCGTTTCTCCCTCGTTAATCTATCTTCCCGTTCCCACTTCTCCCGTTCTAGCTCTTCGTGACGATCCAATCTTTCTCTTTCTATAGCTAATTTTTCTCTTTCAATTTCGTCTAGCCTAGCCAATTTCTCCCTCTCAAATTCTTCCTCCCTTTCCTTTAATTCTTTTTCCCTTGCTAATTCGTCCTCCCTCTCTCTCAATTCTTTTTCCCTTGCTAATTTTCCCCTTGTTAATTCGTCCTCCCTCTCTCTTAATTCTTTTTCCCTTGCTAATTTTTCCCTTGCTAATTCGTCCTCCCTCTCTCTCAATTCTTTTTCCCTTGCTAATTTTTCCCTTGTTAATTCGTCCTCCCTCTCTCTTAATTCTTTTTCCCTTGCTAATTTTTCCCTTGCTAATTCGTCCTCCTTCTCTCTTGAAGCCTCCTCCCTTTTTAATTCTTCTTTTCTTACACTTAACTTTTCCCTCTCCAATTCTTTTTCTTCATTTATTACCCTTTTTGCCTCATCTACAGTTTTAACTGCTTCTGCGAGATCATCAGCCAACAAAGTTCCTCCCTCCAACCCACCTTTAAACATAGCCAGAATTTCACTTTTTCTCCTAGGCGCATGCAACCCTAATTCCTCGCACACAGCTTTCAAATCAACCACAGTTTTATCACTAAGCAACTCCATTGTAAAATTACTTAATTACCTAAGTAACCAACAATAAAAAAAAATAGCACCAACACGCACAACAGTTCCCGCAAGCTTTAAACAACACTTTTTCCCCAAACGCCCTAATACCAAGGTGTAAAAAAAGTTTGCCACAGCTCACCTGTTGCCGCGTTGTGGAGACGCTGCCAAGACGACTTCTACATCCAAACTGACGAACCCAGGCTTGCACTGACGATGACTTCAAACTCTATTTCGCTTCTTCCATTACCGGAATTCGCCGAAATTTTCCTTCTCACACGACGAAGTGCAGCATTACCGCCCACTCTCGCTGATAGGAATGTTCTCCGTCCCTCGTCCAGTCGCAATCTTGTCTGCCAGCTCAGCTTTTCCGTCTCTGGACTCGTCTTTCTTGAACAGCAGGAAGCCCCTTCAATCTTCCTCCCACGCTGGTTGCCGCCAAAGTCGAAATTCTGCCATGGAAAGTGAACCCACTGAGTTGGAGAAGCTCACCACTACCATCTAAGTTGACTTGACCGCCGACTTTCGATGCAGCTTTAACGTGAAAGTCCGGATGTAAGCCAAAACTGCTGGTTTCTTCGACGTATAAGTCCAGCTTGACCGCTGTCACCAATGTATTTACTTTACACTTGATGCAGACGCAATTTGCTTCACCACTGCCAATGTAGACACAAAGGCAGCACCCTGAGCGTTGAAACTCGGACAAATCGACATGAAATCCAGCTGCTTCCTCGACGTGAAAGTACGGCTACACCGCTGCCACCAATGTAATTTCAAGGGTTCACTGCAGACTTGTTAAATTTAAACTTCTTTACTTTCTCCTTAGACATAACGCAATTTACAAAAAAATAAACATTTAACAATCCGCACATGAATCGAGAAATTGTCCAACAAGACAGTTCGTGCATAGAGTTCTGTCCTTGTTGCGTTCTTGTTGGGAAAGACTTCTCTTCGCGCCAAACCATCTTCAATATAAGGGCTAGTTCTCGCTACAAAATATGGAAACTCTTTCGGTAAAAGGAACGCACGTGTCTCGCACGTGGAAGTTGTAGCTAAAGGCCCGCATACCACACTTGGCAAATGTATCTTGGAAGCGTTCGAATAGAACGACGTAATTAGCCCTAATTATAGTCATTAGGTAATTACGGTCAAGTCAGCAAGCAAGAGATGGCAACTTTACAATTTATTTATTTATTTATTCAGTTAATTATTTATTTTTTTACTGGATTGGGTCGGTTTGGCTGTATTGGTTTTGCTCATCTGGGTGCCTTTTTCATTTAATTCCATACATTGTGTGTACATTGTGAAGGGTGGCGATGGCTCGCCTGCAACACAGGTTGTTGCTTGGCAACCCGTTGTACCCAAAGTTGGAATGAGGAGATGGCAGTTGAGAATGTTGACATGGCTGCATGAAATTTGGAACTCGCTTCCAAATGACATTGTTTCGTCACCGTCGTTTCATATCGTCCGCAAAAAACTTAATACGTGTGATTTAAGGGCACACTGATGGCGCCCTGAAACTGCCCTTGAGGCCAGCCACCCCCATTCTCCTTTGTTACAGATTTCTTCATTTTTAATCCCTTTTAATCCCCAAGAATTTTTTGAATTCTTTTTAAATTTTGACGTACATTTGCTAATGCGAATCTGCTTAAGTTTATTTTTTTTTAATTGACGTGCTTTTAGTGGTCCACCCCAACCCTTGCATGTCCACTTTGCTCTTTTAAATGGTGCAAAGAAAGTCTTTTGTTATTATTATAGTCTTTAAAGCTTCGTAAGTTAATATATTTCTGTGTTGGTGGCTGGATTTAAATGAAAAGACACAAGTGCCTAGAGGTCACCATGCTCATATATATTTTATCTGGATAGAACAGACGTTAATGTTATCGCTGGATCTTGGAGAGACACACTATCGTGTGTCTTAACTACATGGTTCAAACAAAGGCTCAATAGTAAATGTGAGAAATAACTACTGAACAGAAAGAAATAGCCTCCTGTATTTGGTTCCAGAATAATAAAAGACTAAGCACAACAATCATGAAGAATAGACAGGGCAAATATTTATTTGACATTCATATCTCACATCATTCCAAAAAAACATGGTGGAATGGAAGCTAGTCACGCTACCAAAAAAAAAAAAGAAGAGGGTGGAACTTGTAGCTACAAAAGTACGTTCGAGAAGTTATACTGCATTCATTTATTTAAAAAGATTCGTCGGTACAAATATCGAAAGAAAAATATCAGAGGACACATTAGTGCTTCCCTGTATGACTTGCGTGCCACTGGGAACATATCGTTGGGGTACTTACAGCTTTTTTACTTTGGTTTCGTTCTGTTTTTTTTTTGTTTTTTTTTTTTGCTTTCGTTCATTTTCATTTGGCTTTCGTCCAGTTTTGGGTAATTACGTAGTTTAACCGAATCACTCCAAATCACTCAATTTTTTTACTAACCAACACAGATCTTCATCCTCTTCCTGCCCTTTTCAAACAAAAATAATCTGAGGGAAATGTGTTTTAAGTTCTGAAAAAAAAAATATTGTAAGTAGGTAAAACGACAGTAGCAGGAAAACCTGATTTCCATCGTAATGAAAGGCACGGAAATTGTTTTTCTTCATTTCTTTCCAAACTACGTGCCTCACTCGCGCTGCCGCGCTCACTGCGGCTAAACATATCACATCAGAAACTGCAACCAAACTCTTTTCCATCAGCCTTCGTACACGGCATCTGCTTAGTCCCGTACTAACGCTGGTCCCGTGCTTAGAATCGGGGCTTAGCTAGTCCGCACTAACGAAGAACGCGCGTACACGACATCTTCTCTCAGCCCCGCATCGCGTACACGGCACCTGTCGCTAGTCCAGTATCAACGAGGTCTGGGCAACACGCGATGACGTCACTTCCTCAAAATGGAGCCTAATGTTTTAATCGAAACTTGTGAGGAATTCAGTTGATGTCAGCACAACTTTCGAATTGCGCTGCACTTGCTTTGGTTCGCAAAAGGATAAGATTCTTTTGCTTCAGTTCAGTGTAGACGGTCTAGTCTTAGCTTTACTTCATTGCAGTCCTACATTTAAGGGTGATTGTGACGGTTAGTAAATCACACAATGACAGAAATGGCGAAAAACTGTCCTAATGTCTTAGTGCGTAAGATTTGGTTCTCGCGACCACAAGAAAGACAGTAACTATAGATAAAATCTTAATGAACACGCATACAAAGTATGTGATCATTCAAAAGTATGTTGTGCTGATTTTGGCCAATTTTGCCCCCCCCCCCCCCTCCCCCACATTTTGTCACACGTACTCATAACCACCTAAAAAAAAATAGGCACACTTATTCGGGCCTTTCAAGTTAGACAAGGTATTATTATCGATAAAAATTTCAACAAAACATTCTTCAATGACGGCATCCAGTAGGCTAAAAAGCAAAAAATGCGATAATGTTGAGCAAGAAAGTTTTTTTATATAGTAATTTTTTCCGCCTTGACGCAGAAGATGTACAGCATTAGCTTAATTAGAACCGCCAAACAGAAAACGTTGGTGATCGGTAACATCAGTGCTGTTTTAAAATCAGGGCCATACCATACGGGGGACAGTTAGGCAGCCGCCTACCTCCTCCCCCACACACCCGGAGCGCGAAATTTCCTTTACAAAATTTAAAAAAAATGCACTTTCACTGATTAGTGCTACAAATACTACAAATAAAGGATATAAAACAAAAAAATAATGGTGTAAAAAAATAAATAAAAAGGTCTCAAAGTGCTCGGATCACGGCCAAAATCGGCATGCCCCATGGGAACGATGCAATTTTTTTGGGGAGAGGAGCAAATTACGTCACAGAACTCTTAAGCTATCGACTTAAGATTAGGATTATTTTCGAAAACAATTAAAATGGTTTATTGGAAAGTCAAAATCGGACAATTAAAGTGGCACTATATCACCGATTGAAAACCCTACGAAAATACCATGTCGCCATCTAGCAACAGTGATATTGTTAACTTTTGCAGGATTCTCCCAGGTGCACGAGGACGCGCCAAATCTTCTACCAATAATTAAAGAGATCTTGGCTTGTTTGTTTCGTTAAAAGAAATGGCATTGTGCAATCTATCGCTTGGAGCAAGCAAGTCCTAAATAACACTAGAAAACGATAGATATTGCCAGATTCTACAGACCTTTAATCTGTGATAGTCCCACTTTAACTTTTCGAAAAATTCCATACTACTTTTCATTACTAATATGAAAAAAAAAGTTGACTCACGCGAATTTTATGAATGTCCAAGCACCTGAGAACCAAAGAATTGTTTTCATGGGCTAACTTAAACTAGTGAAAATAAAAAGGTGAAAATGGGCTGTTTTCCCCAGTATTGGTACTTTCAATAAAAAAAAGTAGGCTGCGTCTTTTCTTAAGAATCCCATGCTGTTAAAAATCGAAACCACTAGGCTCCACAAAGATTAGTTATTAGTTTATGCAACAAATGAAATTTGAATTGAAATTTAATTTTTTTTAATGTTTAGTTCACTTGTTAAGTTGCCTGTTAGATTCATGTCTGTTCATAACTGTCGTTAGATTCATGTCTGTTCATAAGTATCGTCGCAATTCTTTGAGAATAAGGACGACATATGTTTGTTAAATAAATAACGATCCTTATTAGTAACTGTTTTCTTCGGCTGTCCACGGAGTTCTTTGTGTGTTGACGTCACTTCCTATAGCGTCAGTATCAGCCAATCAGAAGGCAAGCGTTCTTGCTAGTCCAGTTAGCTTAGCCCCGCTTCGGCGTACACGACACCTCTAAGTACGGGACTAGTGGGTTAAGCACGGGACCAGCGTTAGTACGCAGGTGTCGTGTACGAAGGCTGCATCTAAACTGAAGAAACGCCGGCAACGCAAGCAATGCAGCATAGTTTGGAATATTACTTTCCGTTTTCTCGATTCACCTTTTCGTGCTACTCTGTATCCAGGAACATGGCCGCCGCTTCAACACGGCCGGGCCAACCGTTTAAAAACGTTTTGGAGAACTAAAACGCGTTTGGAGAACTGAAAACACATATTTTAACGTGAAATGAGAAGAGGAGGAAGAGAACTGCGTCGGTAACTACCAATATTGAATGATTTTGGTGGTTAGGTTAAACTACATAATTATCCAGTTTTGTATTGCGCAGAGTATAACAATGAACGAAAGCATAATAAACATGTACGAAAGCCAAAAAAAAAAAAAAAGGACGAAACCAACGTAAAAAACCGTATATCGCTGACAGAAAATCTTACGAAAAAACACCAATGTGTCCTCTGATGGTTTCCACCGAGTATGCTACAAAATAAATAAATAAATAAATAAAAAGAAGTCATGACACTTCTAGGTTCCATAGTATAGGCTCCACAAAACTGCTGAGCAACAGCAACAATCCATTCTATCACAAAAAAAGTGAATTTACAGTGCATTCTATCATTATCATTGCATAACATTCTATTAACAATCATCCATACACAACCATTAAGAATTAAAAATCAACCAAATGCCAGTCACGGCTCCACGCATGAAAAAATGAATGTGCAGTGCATGTTCAATTTGTTGAATTAACATCACAGTTTACAATAGACGATTTACAATATACAGACACATCCGTCAGTCACACATCTGACATCTCACAGTTCTACATTTGTGCAGATGTGTTAGTAGTTTTAAAAAAAAAAATAGAGTGGGGGTGGGGGGAGGAATGAACTCGATTCCCTTCCTACTCGTCGTAACTTCTGTCTGGTTTGGGAGCCCTGTTAACTTGGTCGAAACATCACGTTCGTTTTATTTATTTTAAATAAATATTAACAAAACATTTTTATCACTGAATGTGACATTTTTTTAGATTTTTTTTTCCTGTCAACCAACGCCGCTTCTTATCCATCAGTCCTGGCAGTCCAGTTTGAGGTAAGCAAATAGAAGTGATTACATCATCAAAATTGATTGTTGATCGTTTTCGATAGACGACGTTGGTAATGTCCCAGAAGATCACAGTAAGCTTAAGTTTACTGAAGTTTTTTTTCATAAGAGGACGAGGATAAAGGGACTGATAACAAAATTTCATAAGCTACACAAAACACAAAAATCACACAAATCGTTATTGCTTACGCACGCCGATAAATTCGTTTGGTTGAAATTGAGTGATTGTGGAACTATAAAAGTGAATTAGTATTAAAAAACGCTTAAGCGTGTAAAATACGGACGTAATGCCTTAAAAAACTTAAAGCCTTAAAGGAACAGATATTGGAAAAAGACATGTAAGCCATCAGCGTCGCACAAATACGTGTAAAAGAATCTCCAGCGGGTAGCGACCCAAAAAACACGCTGGAGCTTCTTTTACACGTATTAGTGCGACGCTGATAGCTTACATGTCTTTTTCTAATATCTGTTCCTTTAAGGCTTTAAGTTTTTTAAGGCTTACATCCGTATTTTATACGCTTATTTTATACGTTTTTTAATACTGATATCCCTTTTTTTTTTCTTGTTTCAGCAAGAATAACACAGAAAAGAACACTGTAATCACCTTAAAATAACTGTTATAAGAGTCTTTTCCATGGCTGATTCGTTTTATGCTGCTAAGGATGACTTTTGTACCCAATTTCATGTTTTTAGCTTGATCTATAAGAATTTGTTGCCCAAACCCCTGGGAGGTATCACGCGGGGTTCTGGGGCGGGAGGGGTGGGGGGGGGCACTGAAGGCACTTTGGGGGTTTTCATAGGGGTCCATAGCTGGTTCGATTTTTACTGTTAAGAAAGACTTGTGCACCAAATTTATGTTTTCTGCAAATTTCTGCAAAAATTTGTTAGGCCTACTCCACTTAATTATTTCTGCCCAGTGCTCTGCAATAATAATTGCTCTGCTGACGAGAATGCTGCAGTCGCATCAAAATCGTGTTCAAAAGGCCCTGGTCGGTGTTAATACCTATATTGTAAGCTATACAAATTGAAAATCGGTTCATTGGTTCGAGCTCTAGGTAAGGGCAAATTTTCTAGCCCATTTGGCTTTCCGTGTCAAGACTATTGTAGTTACATTAAAATAGCATGCGAAAGACCCTAGGCCTTATCCGTACCTACGTTTTAAGCTATAGAACTTGAAAATCGGTTCAGTGGTTCGATCTCCAGGTTAGGGCAAAGAGTCCGAACAGCAACATTAATGATTTTTGCCCAGTGCTCTACTATAATAATTACTCTGCCGACGAGAATACTGCAATCACACCAAAATCGGGTTCAAAAGGCCCTGGTCGGTGTTAATACCTACATTTTAAGCTATACAAATTGAGAATCGGTTCATTGGTTCGATCTCTTGATAAGAGCAAAATTTCTAGGCCATTTGGCTTTCCGTGTCAAGAATATCGTAGTTACATTAAAATAGCATGCGAAAGACCCTCGGCCTTGTCCATACCTACGTTTTAAGCTATAGAACTCTAAAATCGGTTCAGCGATTCGACCTCCAAGTGAGGGCAAAGAGTACATTAAGGATTTCTGCCCAGTGCTCTGCAATAACATTTGCTCTGCCGACTAGAATACTGTAATCACATCAAAATCGGGTTCAAAAGGCCCTGGTCGGTGTTAATACCTACATTTTAAGCTATACAAATTGAAAATCGGTTCATTGGTTCGGTTTCTAGGTGTGAGCAAAAGTTTTAGCCCATTTGGCTTTCCGTGTCAATAATATTGTAGTTACATTAAAATAGCCTGCGAAAGGCCCTAGGCCTTGTCCAAACCTACGTTTTAAGCTATAGAACTTGAAAACCGGTTCAGTGGTTCGGTCTCCAGGTGAGGGCAAAGAGTCCCAACAACAACAACAACAACAACAACAACAACAACAACAACAACAAGAAATGGCCATACTTTGGACGCCGAACGGTTTGATTGTTATCATTAAAATTTGTAATGCAGTGAAATAGTTGTGACACGACCCAAAATACCGAATTTCGTTGGTCTATGTCAATTCTGGCCGAAACTGTAGGAGCTCAAAGTTTGACGTTTAACATGGAAGTTCATGCTGAGGTTTACATAAGGACCGCTAGATGGGATGAAATTATGGAAACGTTTCTGCTTTGTTTATGTCTGCCGAATGGTTTTCACAAATCGCTCGCATGAGGGTAAAACGTTTTCACGTAATGACGACCACTTTTGAAGATTCAAGAAATCGACGAAGTTTGAAAGCAGTAGATAGCCATCAATTCGTCTTTTTAAACACATTAAATAGAATAAGAAGAATTTAATTCGCACTAACGCGAATGGGAACGAAGAAGGGACGATGCCACTGACAGCCTCCCGCCCCACCTCCCCAAAGTTTAGAAAGACGATTGTAAAATTCCGAAACCACGAAGATAAAAAAAAAAGCACTATGATTAAATTTCGGCGTCAGTTAGAGGGATATATATTAAATGAAAACTAGCTGACCCCAGCGTAACATACGCCGTTCTAGCAAACAGCCACCCAACTCCCCCGCTTGTTCACACCAGTTAGCCCCCACCTCTCCCTGGCACACTGTTTCTTTCCCTGCCCTCCCGCCCGATGGTACCCACTCATTTGTTATGCATGTAGGTATTGTCTTTCTCTAAACCTGCTCCCCTTCCCCCTCCCCGCATTCCACCTATTGCGCTGTCTAATTACCCCCATCCCAGTTCCCCCTTCCTTGGAAACCCTGGTGTTAATAGCGTTAGCAATGGAAGACACTACTGTAATTCTCAGTGTGGCTGAACTGCCTGGTTCTCCGTTTTGATACCAAGAGCGATAAGCCCGCAACAACGATAGTGCATGCAGTGATTGTTACTCAACCAACTTTGAAACCATTAAACTGGGCTGTAATAGCCAGCATTATTGAAGCAATATGTGTTTGTACCTTTGATCCCGTTAAACAGGACGGAAAGCCTACGGCTCAACAAAATTCAAATAAATACAGATGCAAACCCATTTACGTTGCTTTTTGGACTTATATGTCAGACTGCCTGAGCGGGGAATCGAACCACGACATTTGAAACCCACCTGTTAAATGATACCTATGGACGTGTGCTATTGGTCTTGTCAGTATAGCTCAGCGGTAGGACCTCGACCTTTAGTTTCAAAGATCGTGGGTTCGATTCCCCGCTCAGGCAGTTTGACATATGAGTCCAAGAGGCAACGTAACTAGGTTTACATCAGTATTATTTGATCCCTTTGGTTGGCGACTGCTCGCCCTTTTTCTGTACTACCGTGGCAAGAATGAACCCGCACACCCTCTTCCTGATTGTTACAGGGCACATCCTTGAAACTGGGCCTTAGGGCTTCGTCGGGCAGATGACCGGGTGCGGTTAACGCTCGCTAAAATCCTTTGACCCTTTGACCCTTGAAACTGTTGAACTCGGCTCTAAGAGCAAGGCTGCTATATGGGCTGTGTTTGTTAAGAGTATCAGTTAGAGTAAGATAGCCTTGAGTTAGATCCACCCAAAACCAAAACTGGCATAAGAGCAGCCGTCAAGTTTCCAAAAAGGGTCGGACTTTCAAAGTAGTGATATCATTCAACCAGGGAAAGGCCGCCAAGGTTAATCCTATTAGCCAAGTTAATCGCACCTACTAATAGTCCGAAAGTTAAATGAAAACTAGAAGATTGCTACTTCCGGTATCAATCTTCAAGTTTTCATTTAACGTCCAAAGTATTATTCCGTGCGATTAACTTGGCTAATAGGATTAACCTTGGCGGCCTTTCCCTGGTTTAATGATATCACTACTTTGAAAGGCCGACCCTTTTTGGAAACTTGGCGGCTGCTCTTATACCAGTTTTGGTTTTGGGTGGATATCACAACTTTCATAGGCTTGTGAATACAAAGAATTCCACTGACTAATAGTCACCTCTACCTTTTTTGTCTGGAGTATCTATACAATTTTTAATTCATAATTCATAATTTTTACGTTTGCCATTGCCCAATTTGTCGTTATACCAGTTAGATGGGGTGTGTGGTCTCGGACCTGTAAATTCCTGTAACGAATGATCTGAGATCTGAGAGCCAGCATTATTGAAGCAATATTTCGTTTGTTACTGATTATTGCCCGCGGCATCTTTCATTTTAGTGCATGCTGATGATTTTGGTAAGTGTACCCCAGCTAAGCGTATTACATAGATGGAGACGACAGGATTAAAATTCTTTCCTAAAAATGAAGCTTATATTTTAAAAGATGAATTATCTGCGTCAAAATCGGAATTCAAAACAATGAATAATTTCGCAATAAAAAATCCGTTCAGAAGCAGTGTAAAAACTGGCAAAGTCTTGCTGTAGAAGAGTGGGTTTTAAATAAATTAACAGAAGGCGTCTCCACAGTAGCACTTGGAAGAAAGTGCCAGGCTGCTTCAACGCGTTTAGCAAAAAGAGTTTTCTGCAGTCAAGCAAACGTGTTACATTCACTCCTATTAGTTCCGTCCGAGTTTTCAGAGGGCGCCATGCGTTCCATCTTGTAATTTTTTCTCAATTTTTAGCCCAAATCTAAAGTAAACTTAATTACAACTAAGCTAAACTATAAATAACAATTAAATGCAAGCTATAGTGTCCGCGGCCTATCTTGAGTTCTCCGCAGAACGAACACAGATAATCTTTTGTACGTTTTCAGTAGCAGAGTGCCTTGTTGATATCCAAGATGGTTGCAAAAACAATGGCGTCCATCGATGAAAGCCACCCCATCCAGGAAGAAGTAGTCGCTCACAAAATACTTGCAGGACTCAAGATACACCGCGCACACAATAGTTTCGTTTAGTTTAGTCTAATTTTAGGCTAAAAACTGATTAGAAATTGCCACATAAAACTCATATGGCGCCCTCCAGAGATGGAAGTGGGGCACATTTTCTGACCCGTGACCCAACTACCCACTCGAGCCCTGAACCCACGACGACCCACTTGACCCACCCGACAAAGAATAAAATATGACCCACCGTTCGTGACCCATCCACCAGTATGAAAAAATAATACAGTATAATACGTTGAAAAATGGGTTGGTGATAAATACAGGTATATAAAGATGTCTTCCAACCCCCGCCCACCCAACTCCAAAAAGCCTCACCCCCCCCCCCCCCCAAAAAAAAATACTCCAGCCTTTAACGATTGTCTAGCCTTCCACGGACCATTTACGTGTTATCAGGCTTACGTTAAAAAAATAAGGTTGGTAATAACTTACCACCAACTTTTGATTTTTAACGTATGCCTTACTAGC
>JAHWFP010245135.1:0-12364 GCA_023313725.1 Lithobius niger | reverse complement strand
CTGGGTCTGGTGTTCGATTCCAGGTTGTCTTGGCTTCCACACTTACGCCAGCTTAAAGACAAGGCTTTGCGGGCGCTTAACATCTTGCGGGTCCTGTCGGGCACTTCATGGGGTGCCGATCGCGCTGCCGTGTTGCGCCTCTACCGAGCCCTTGTCCGCAGCAAACTTGATTATGCGTGTATGGTCTATGATTCGGCTAGTGACTCCACTCTCCAGATGTTGGACACAGTGCATCACAGTGGCCTGCGTGTGGCGACTGGGGCTTTTCGAACTTCTCCAGTGGTCAGCCTCTATGCTGAGGCCTCGGAGCCACCTTTGGCCATTCGTCGGCGACAGCTTGCCATTCAGTATGCTGTGCGTTTGCGTGCTGTGCAATCCAGTCCTGCTTGGTCCATGGTTTTGGGGCCAGACTTGCGAGTCGGTAGACGCAGGGTGGGTAAGGGTGATTTCCGCGATAGGCTCCAGCAGTCCTGTCAGGAGATAGCCTTTGAAATGCCCTGCGTCTTGAGGCTTGGGGGAATGCCAGTTGCCCCTTGGCTTGTCCCAGGTGGCAGTTTCATTTTTTCTCTGGCGTCCCTCCCGAAGGGTTCCACCCTACCAGCAAGGTACTTACAGGAGTTCCGGCAGCTGAGTTCTCAGTACGCCGGTTATCTGCGCCTGTTTACTGATGGGTCGAAGTCCGACGTTGGCGTGGCGTGTGCTTGTGTGTGTAAGGGTGTAACGATTGCCCATCGCCTTCCATCAGGCTATTCTGTGTTCTCTGCAGAGCTTTTGGCTCTTGGTTTGGCGGTGGAATGGATCCTTCACCTTCAGGGCACGCATTTCATTGTCTTTAGTGATTCCATGAGTGCCCTGGAGTCCTTGGCGAATTACAATCCTCGGAACCCCTTGACACAACGTGTCCAAGCTTTGCTTTCTCGCTTGCCTGGCCAGCGGAAAACCGTGCTTTTCTGCTGGATCCCGGGCCATGTTGGGATAGCAGGGAATGAACAAGCTGATTCTGCTGCGAAAGGGGCCCTTTCTGGTCCGCTCGGTAGGGATCTCAGCCTTGTTCCCTCAGATGCTTTTCCAACTCTGCGTCTGAGGTTACACGCTTTTTGGCAAACCTTGTGGGACAGACAGGACGGTAATAAGTTACGGGCCATTAAAGGCACTGTCGAGGAGTGGCACTCGGCGTGTCGCCGCAGTCGCCGTGAGGAGGTTGTGTTGGCCCGTTTGCGAATTGGTCACACCCGACTTACTCACTGTTTCCTTTTGCGGGGGGTTGACCCTCCTGAATGTTCTTGGTGTCGACGGCCACTTACGGTCCGGCACCTACTTGTTGATTGTCGCCATCTTGATGGTGTTCGTCTTCGGTTCCATCTTCCGCATGACATTGCGCGTCAGTTGGGCGATAAGTCTGTCCTCCTGTCCGGTGTTTTTTAATTTTTGCAGGAGGTACAGATGTATGACAAGATTTAGATTAGGGGTTTGAATAACATCTCTGTAATGTGTGGTGCAGTGGCAACCCGGACCACTGCACTGTGACTGAGGTTGGCGCTAATGACCAAGCTGTCGACGCGCCATTAAGCCTCATTCCCCCCCCCCTCAGGTCTTTTCGCATCTTCACGGTAGCAGTAAGGAAAGAAGATGATTTTTTTTTTAACTTTGTTCAGAACAAATCTTTAAAACCACTGCTTGGCTTTGGCTGAAATGCGTTATCTCCATTATCTTTGTTTTATTGTATTTTAATTATTTATATATGAAAAATAATTATTTTCCTGAGAACGTCATCTTTGTCCTCAGGTGCCTTTATGAGAGCTGGAGGCAATAATTTGTCATAACCCGAGGTGGAGGGCGCACTACCAGCTTATGTCTGCACTGTGACTGAGGTTGGTGCAAATGCAAATGACCTGGTTGTCCACGTGTCATTGCTTGACTAGTTTTATAACCCTTCGCTTGAAAACGCCTCCTATCTAAGAACCAAGATGTCGTAATTTCATTATTCACCTGCACTTGATGGCTACTCTGGTTTACTTACTAAAGTGCTTTTTAGCTTTGTGGTCATCGTGGAAGAGCGGTGAGAGAGCTTAGCCTGGTTGCTGGAGGTTTGTGGATCTGGTCGAACCCCTGGTAAGGGGAACTTGGCAAAGTCCCCGCCAGAACTGACGGCCAGGGTAGCGTGAATGGCTACCATGCTCCTTTAGCGGCTATGGGAACTATTCTGAACAATCTTTCGGCCCCTACGATGTTCGGAGGTTTCCCGGTTCAAATCTCCGGGTGGCTACTCCTCTTACCAGATGTTGTTTCTTCTCAAAAAAGTCTGGTAATGCTCAAAATTGAGCCGGTTCTGCCAAACGAACATTAAATTGCTTCGGCTGACTGAAAGTCTCAAAAGAAATTAATTATTAAAAAATAAAAGCTTTTCTGCCTTTTGAATTCATTCTGAGTTGAAAGCGAATCTTGGCTCATTCTTTCGAATTGTGCCTGCTCTGTTTTAGTATGGTATTTTACAGCCTTAAGACCTGTAAGACTTAAAATCATGTCCTATCTGTTCAAGTCGGTAATAAGTTACGTGCTATTAAAGGCACTGTTGAGGAATGGCACTCGGCGTGTCACCGCAGTCGCCGTGAGGAGGCGGTGTTGGCCCGTTTGAGCGTTGGTCACACTTGACTTACTCACTGTTTCCTTTTGCGGGGGGTTGACCCTCCTGAATGTTCTTGGTGTCGACGGCCACTTACGGTCCGGCACTTCCTTGTTGATTGTCACCATCTTGATGGTGTTCGTCGTCGTTTCCATCTTCCGCCTCCGCCGTGATAAGTCTGTCCTCCTGTCCGGTGTTTTTCAAATTTTGCAAGAGGTACAGATGTATGACAAGATTTAGATTAGGGGTTTGAATAACATCTCTGTAATGTGTGGTGCAGTGGCAACCCGGACTACTGCACTGTGACTGAGGTTGGCGCTAATGACCAAGTTGTCGACGCGCCATTAAGCCTCAATCCCCCCCCCCAATCCCCCCCCCTATCTGTTCACCTGTACGTACCTTACACTCTTATGACCTGTATGCGTTAAAATCCTGTCCTATTCTGTTCGACTGTAGGTTTTATTTTTGTGTTTGACCTATTTTATAAAACTTTGTTTAATAACGGCTGCCAACTAGAATTCCAAGCACCGTGATTTCATCGTTAATTTGAACTTGATGGCTGTACTGTGATTGGTTTACTTACTACAGCGCTTTTTAGCTGTCTACTTTTTGAATATTCATTCCGAGTTGGGAGCTCTTCTTGGCTCATTCTTTCGAATTATTCTTTCGAATTCTTACCTACTTTTTTTAGTTTAGTTTCAGTATGATACATTACATCCACAAGACCTGCAAGGCTTAAAATCATGTCCCATTTGTGCAGCTGTACGTACCTTACGCCCTTATGACCTGAATGGGTTAAAATCCTGTCCCATGTTATTCCACTGTAGGTTTTATTATTTTTTTTGTTTGACCTGTTTCATACCCGGACCACTGCACTGTGACTGAGGTTGGCGCTAATGACCAAGCTGTCGATGCGCCATTAAGCCTCATCTCCCCCCCCCCCCCTGTTTCATAAAACTTCGCTTGAAAACGGCTCCAATGTAGGAACCATAACGTCGTGATTTCATTATTTCAACTGCACCTGATAGCTACTCTGTTTGGTTCACTTACTAAAGTGCTTTTTAGATTTTTGATTTCATTCCAAGTTAAGAAGCGATTCATGGCTCATTCTTTCGAACTGTGCCTTCTTTTTGCTTAGAATCATGCCCCATCTGTTCAACTGTACGTACCTTACATCCTTAAGGCCTGTATGGGTTAAAATCCTGTCCCATTCTGTTCAAATGTTGGTTTTCATTTTTTCTGTTTGACCTGTTTTATAACCATTCGCTTTAAAACGGCTCCTATCTAAGAGAACCCAAACGTCGTGATTTCATCGTTCACCTGCACATGTTGGCTACTCTGTTTGGTTTATTTACTAAAGTGCTTTTTAGCTTTGTGGTCATCGTGGCAGAGTGGTGAGAGCTCTCTGGTAGCTGGAGGTTTGCGTACCAGGTCGAACCCCTGGAAAGTGGTTCTTGGCAAAGTCTGTGTCAGGACTACCGGCCAGGGTAGCATGAGAGGCTACCATGCTCCTTAAGCGGCTTGGGAACTCTTCTGTCCAATTCTGGACAATCTTTCGACCCCTATTATGTTAGGAGGTTTCCGGTTCAAATCCCCGGGTTGGCTCCTCCCTTACCAGATGTTTTTTCTTCTCAAAAGTCTGGGAACGTTCAAAATTAAGCCGGTTCAGCCTCACGAGCATTTAATTGCTTCGGCTGACTGAAGTCTCAAAAGAAATTAATTAAAAAAAAAATAAAAAAGGTTTTCTCCCTTTGGAATGTGCTTCCTTGAAAGTAAGTGTCACTTAAGCTTGAACTTGTACCTACAAGAATGTTCTTCATTGAGGTGAAGTGTGTGTAAGTGTTTGATTAGTTTAGAAGACTACTTTCTAAGATAAATAGCAACTAAAAAACCAATGTGCGTATCCTACACCCTAAACTATCTCCAAAGAGCAGACTCGCTGAACAGCTCTTCTTATGACGTTACCATTGCTAGTTTGAAGCATAAATGACCACACCTTGCCATCTCTTCCTTCGGTGACCTCAGAAATTCGAGCCATCTTCCACTGCCCTCGAGGAAGACGTTCATCTTTTACTAATACAACTTCATCAATTTTGAATGGAACTTAATTTCTAGAAAAGTTTTGCCAGAAACTGCTCATCAGACGTCTTCTAAATTTCCATCTTCGTTGAAGAAAAGCTTTAGAGGGTACGGCTAGGATGCTTAGTAGAAGACATGTTCACCTCAGTCAAAAGTGTCCTGGGGCCCTAGTCTGTCGACGCGCCATTAAGCCTCATCCCCCCCAGTCTTGACTTGATCGCTTTCAACAACACCATTTCGCATTCCACACAAAACGTCAGATGCAACGTCGAATACGGTTTGAAAACGCCTCATAATGCGAGTCTCAAACACCTTGTGAGGTAGGTCTGTTGCATTCGGCCAACAAATCATAAGCGACCATTAATAAGAGCTGCTGGGCACGAGGTTACGGTACTTCCGGTACAACGGTCCTTAGGCGACAACACTTTGTTGCAATTGATTACGTTACTGCTGGCTTCTACTTACTAAATTAAGTCTTTCTTAGATATGCATGTAATTGCATTGGATTATAAAATATCAAATTATTGAAGTTGTTCGCTGAATACATAGACTTCAGCGACACTTATTTGTACAGATTTAATTGATCAGCAATTTGGTTGCAATGGCATTCACTTCTATCTTTTGAATCCAATGCGATTAATAGTCATGCGCGAGTCATGCGTGGTGTCGTCAAGAGCTTCTGAGGGATAGACGGGAATTATAAAAGGACCATCAGCATCAAAAAGAAAAAAGGAACATTCCAAGTTTTCAAAGAATTTTTTTTTCCTGAATTAAATAGCTTTAATCAATGTGGTGTGCCTCAAGGAGGTGTTCTTAGTGTCATCCTGTTTGTTATTGGAATCACAACCCCATTGCTCAGCAGGCTGCTGTTCCCCAGTCTTTGTCGATGACTTCGGCCTGCGCTTTCGGGCAGCTCGCATGCAGACCTGCGAGCGGCAGCTACAGCTGGCGATTAACAAAGTCCAGACCTGGGCGGTCAGTAATGGTTTCCGGTTTTCTCCGGACAAGACTGTGTGCATTCACTTTTGCCGCCAACGAACACTGCACCCAGATCCTTGCCTGTACTTAGGGCAGGCGCAGATTCCTGTTGTCCCACAGGCACGTTTCCTGGGTCTGGTGTTCGATTCCAGGTTATCTTGGCTTCCACACTTGCGCCAACTTAAAGACAAGTCTTTGCGGGCACTTAACATCTTGCGGGTTCTGTCGGGTACTTCATGGGGTGCCGATCGCACTGCCATGTTGCGCCTCTACAGAGCCCTTGTCCGCAGCAAACTTGATTATGCGTGCATGGTGTATGGTTCGGCTAGTGACTCGACTCTCCAGATGTTGGACACTGTGCATCACAGTGGCCTGCGTGTGGCGACTGGGGCATTTCGAACTTCTCCAGTGGTCAGCCTCTATGCTGAGGCCTCGGAGCCACCTTTGGCCATTCGTCGGCGGAAGCTGGCCATTCAGTATGCTGTGCGTTTACGTGCTGTGGAATCCAGTCCTGCTTGGTCCATGGTTTTTGGGCCAGACATGCGAGTCGGTAGACGCAGTGTGGGTAAGGGTGATTTCCGCGATAGGCTCCAGCAGTCCTGTCAGGAGATAGCCTTTGATATGCCCAGCGTCTTGAGGCTGGGGGGGATGCCAGTGGCCCCTTGGCTTGTCCCAAGTGGCATTTTCATTTTCGCTCTGGCGTGTCTCCCGAAGGGTTCCACTCTGCCAGCAAGGTACTTGCAGGAGTTCCGGCGGCTGTGTTCTCAGTACGCCGGTTATCAGCGGCTGTTTACTGATGGGTCGAAGTCAGACGCTGGCGTGGCTTGTGCTTGTGTTTGTAAGGGAGTGACGGTTGCCCATCGCCTTCCATCAGGCTATTCTGTGTTTTCTGCAGAGCTTTTGGCTCTCGGTTTGGCGGTGGAATGGATCCTTGGCCTTCAGGGCATGCATTTCATTATCTTTAGCGATTCCATGAGTGCCCTGGAGTCCTTGGCGACTTACAATCCACGGAACCCCTTGACACAACGTGTCCAAGCTTTGCTTTCCCGCTTGCCTGGTCAGCGGAAAACCGTGCTTTTCTGCTGGATCTCGGGCCATGTTGGGATTGGTGGAAATGAGCAAGCGGATTCTGCAGCAAAAGGGGCCCTTTCTAGCCCTCTCGGAAGGGATCTCAGCCTTGTTCCCTCGGACGCTTTTCCAACTCTGCGTCTAAGGTTACACGCTTTTTGGCAAGCCTCGTGGGATGGACAGGACGGCAATAAATTACGAGCTATTAAAGGCACTGTTGAGGAATGGCACTCGGCGTGTCGCCGCAGTCGCCGTGAGGAGGTGGTGTTGGCCCGTTTGCGCATTGGTCACACTCGAATTACTCACTGTTTCCTTTTGCGGGGGGTTGACCCTCCTGAATGTTATTGGTGTCGGCGGCCACTTACGGTCCGGCACTTCCTTGTTGATTGTTGCCATCTTGATGGTTTTCGTCGTCGTTTCCATCTTCCGCATGACATTGTGCGTCAATTGGGCGATAAGTCTGTCCTCCTGTCCGGTGTTTTTCAATTTTTGCAGGAGGTACAGATGTATGACAAGATTTAGGTTAGGGGTTTGAATAATATCTCTGTAATGTGTGGTGCAGTGGCAACCCGGACCACTGCACTGTGACTGAGGTTGGCGCTAATGACCAAGCTGTCGACGCGCCATTAAGCCTCATTCCCCCCCCCCCCGCCTTTGTTCGTCGATGACTTTGGCCTGCGCTTTTGGACGGCTCGCATGCAGACCTGCGAGCGGCAGCTACAGCTGGCAGTTAACAAAGTCCAGACCTGGGCGGTCAGTAATGGTTTCCGGTTTTCTCCGGACAAGACTGTGTGCGTCTACTTTTTCCGCCAACGAACACTGCATCCAGATCCTTGGCTGTACTTGGGACAGGCACAAATTCCTGTTGTCCCACAGGCACGTTTCTGGGTCTGGTGTTCGATTCCAGGTTATCTTGGCTTCCACACTTGCGCCAACTTAAAGACAAGTCTTTGTGGGCGCTTAACATCTTGCGGGTTCTGTCGGGCACTTCATGGGGTGCAGATCGCACTGCCAAGTTGCGCCTCTACCGGGCCTATGTCCGCAGCAAACTTGATTATGCGTACATGGTGTATGGTTCGACTATGGTTCGGAGCCACCTTTGGCCATTCGTCGGCGACAGCTTGCCATTCAGTACGCTGTGCGTTTGCGTGCTGTGCAATCCAGTCCTGCTTGGTCCATGATTTTTGGGCCAGACTTGCGGGTCGGTAGACGCAGGGTGGGTATGGGTAAGGGTGATTTCCGCGATAGTTTCCAGCAGTCCTGTCAGGAAATAGCCTTTGAAATGCCTTGCGTCTTGATGCTTGGGGGGATGCCAGTGGCCCCTTGGCTTGTCCCAAGTGGCATTTTCATTTTCGCTCTGGCGTCCCTACCGAAGGGTTCAACTCTACCAGCAAGGTACTTACAGGAGTTCCGTGCGGCTGTGTTCTTAATACGCCGGTTATCAGCGGCGTTTACTGATGGGTCAAAGTCAGACATTGGCGTGGGATGTGCTTGTGTGTGTAAGGGAGTGACGGTTGCCCATCGCCTTCAGTCAGGCTATTCTGTGTTTTCTGCAGAGCTGTTGGCTCTCGGTTTGGTGGTAGAATGGATCCATGACCTTGAGGGCACGCATTTCATTATCTTTAGCAATTCCAGGAGTGCCCTGGAGTCCTTGGCGAATACAATCCTCAGAACCCCTTGACACAACGTGTCCAACCTTTGCTTTCCCGCTTGCCTGGTCAGTAGAAAACCGTGCTTTTCTGCTGGATCCCGGGCCATGTTGGGATAGGTGGAAATGAGCAAGCGGATTCTGCAGCGAAAGGCGCCCGTTCTGGCGCTCTCGGCAGGGATCTCAGCCTTGTTCCCTCGGACGCCTTTCCACCTCTGCATCTGAGGTTACATGCTTTTTGGCAGCCTTGTGGGACAGACAGGACGGTAATAAATGACGAGCTATTAAAGGCACTGTTGAGGAATGGCACTCGGCGTGTCACCGCAGTTGCCGTGAGGAGGTGGTGTTGGCCCGTTTCCGCATTGGTCACACTCGACTTACTCACTTTCCTTTTGCGTGGGATTAACACTCCTGAATGTTATTGGTGTCGACGGCCACTTACGGTCCGGCTCTTCCTTGTTGATTGTCTCTGTAATGTGTGGTGCAGTGGCAACCCGGACCACTGCACTGTGACTGAGGTTGGCGCTAATGACCAAGTTGTCGACGCGCCATTTAGCCTCAACCCCCCCCCATCTTAATGGTGTTCGTCATCGTTTCCATCTTCCGCATGACATTGCGCTTCAGTTGGGCGATAAGTCTGTCCTCCTGTCCGGTGTTTTTCAATTTTTGCAGGAGGTACAGATGTATGACAAGATTTAGATTAGGGGTTTGAATAACATCTCTGTAATGTGTGGTGCAGTGGCAACCCAGACCACTGCACTGTGACTGAAGTTGGCGCTAATGACCAAGTTGTCAACGCGCCATTAAGCCTCATTTCCCCCCCCCCCCCCCCCCGGCCTGGTCCGCCAGCTTCCTGCCCCCTTTCCTGTTGCTGGGCGACTTTACCAGTCACCACGTCCAGTGGGGGGTGGGGGGGCCTCATACTGCCAACGCGCCATTAAGCCTCAATCCCCCCCCGTCATACTGACAACAATGGGAGGATCCTTGAGGAGTGGATGCAGAGGGGGTCCGTCTGCATCCTGAATGATGGAGCCATGACTCGCTGTAACCTGGCAATAGGCAATTGGTCAGCGGTGGTCTTAGCCTTCTGTTCGCTAGCCATCCCAGTTCACTTACTTGGGCTGTCACTGCCGATCTGTATGGGAGCGATCACCTCCCCATTGTGTTGTCCACAACACAAGGGGGTTCTGTGGCCTCCAGGCCAGCTCGGTGGGCGCCTAATCGAGCTGAGTGGTCCGCCTTTGCTGGGGCTGCTGTATTTCAGCGTGCGGTTGAGGACTTTTCTGATGTGGATGAACTTTCCACTCACTTCACTGATGTGGTCCTTGCTGCTGCTCATGCTCATGCGACCAAGTTGTCGACGCGCCATTAAGCCTCAATCCCCCCCCCCCTCATGCTACTATTCCGCCTACGTCCATGCAGCCGAGACGAGTTCCTGTTCTGTGATGGACACCAGCTTGCAGACAGGCCATTCAGGCCTGGAGGCGTGCGTTGCGTGCATTTACGGTGAGCCCCACTACTGAAAATTTTGTGGCCTTTAAACGCTGCCATGCTCGTGCCCGGTATGTTATCCGCGAGGCTAGGCGTGCTTCGTGGTTGGCTTATATTTCGTCAATCTACTGATGGAGGAAGGTGCGCCAGATCTCGGGGAAGAGCGTGCCTTCCCCGGTGTCGCAGTGAAGGGTAGCGAATGCCGTGATCTCTTCTGTGCCGGATATCGCTGATTGTCTTGCTTCTGCATTTGCGCGGGTCTCAAGTGATGACCATTATGATCCTGGTTTCCTCGGGATTAAGCGTAGAGAAGAGGCACGCTCTCTTGTCTTTCGCTCCAGCGGGCTGTAAGAGTACAATTTAACCGTTCACCAGGCAGGAATTTGTTTCAGCTTTGTTCATTATCAGCTGTTGAAGCATCTGCCTCTTGCCTCCCAGCAGTTCTTGCTGGATATGTTCAACCGTGTGTGGGCAGAGGGCTCTATTCCAGCTGTGTGGAGGGCAGCAGTGGTCATCCCGATTGTGAAACCGGGCAAAGACCTTGCTTCTCCTCCCAGTTATCGCCCAACCGCTCTGACTAGCTGTGTCTGTAACTTTATGGAATGGATGGTCAGTGAGCGGTTGGTCTGGGTGTTGGAATCACAGGGATTTTTGTCTGCGTCCCAGTGTGGCTTTCGACGGTTTCGGTCAACTATCGATCATCTAGTTGCCCTTGAATCAGATGTGAGGGAGGCTTTTCGCCTGCATCAACATCTGGTTCAAGTTTTCTTTGACTTGGAGGAGGCTTATGATACAACCTGGCGTTATGTGATTCCCCGTAATCTCTGACTGTGGCTAGAGGGGACAGATGCCACTGTTCCTTTCCGCTTATCTCTCCGGCCGTTCTTTTTGCGTTCGTGTCGGGGCGACTCTTTCCCGCCCGTTTGTCTTGGAGTTTGGTGTGCCTCAAGGTGGTGTTCTTAGTGTCATCTTGTTTGCTATTGGGATCAACCCCATTGCTCAGCAAGCTGCTGTTCCCCAGTCTGAGGCTGAGGTTGGCGCTAATGACCAAGTTGTCGACGCGCCATTAAGCCTCAATCCCCCCCCCCCCTCCCCAGTCTTTGTTCGTCGATGACTTTGGCCTGCGCTTTTGGGCGGCTCGCATGCAGACCTGCGAGCGGCAGCTACAGCTAGCAGTTAACAAAGTCCAGACCTGGGCGATCAGTAATGGTTTCCGGTTTTCTCCGGACAAGACTGTGCGTCCACTTTTGCCGCCAACGAACACTGCATCCAGATCCTTGCCTGTACTTAGGACAGGCACAAATTCCTGTTGTCCCACAGGCACGTTTCCTGGGTCTGGTGTTCGATTCCAGGTTATCTTGGCTTCCACACTTGCGCCAACTTAAAGACAAGTCTTTGCGGGCACTTAACATCTTGCGGGTTCTGTCGGGCACTTCATGGGGTGCCGATCGCACTGCCATGTTGTGCATCTACCGGGCCCTAGTCTGCAGCAAACTTGATTATGCGTGCATGGTGTATGGTCCGGCTAGTGACTCCACTCTCCAGATGTTGGACACTGTGCATCACAGTGGCCTGCGTCTGGCGACTGGGGCATTTCGGACGTCTCCAATGGTCAGCCTCTATGCTGAGGCCTCGGAGCCACCTTTGGCCATTCGTCGGAGACAGCTTGCCATTCAGTATGCTGTGCGTTTGCGTGCTGTGCAATCCAGTCCTGCTTGGTCCATGGTTTTTGGGCCAGACTTGCGGGTTGGTAGTAGACGCAGGGTGGGTAAGGGTGATTTCCGCGATAGGCTCCAGCAGTCCTGTCAGGAAATACTCTTTAAAATGCCCTGCGTCTTGATGCTTGGGGGGATTCCAGTGGCCCATTGGCTTTTAGCAAATTAGCAAATCCGACATACAAAACAAAAAGTTTCGCCTCGACCAAAGATATTTACTGAATCTTGCTTAGGTGCAGAGATGCAGAAAGGGAATCTTCAGGTCAAGGCGAAAGGAACTTCGAACATCTTAAAGATTCTTCATCTTGATTCGTCCTAGAATCCAACATCTTGAACTATGATCAGGAAAACAAAATGTTTGGGAGTGCTTGAAATTGCAACCTCTCCAAGACTTCACCCGATTTTTAAATGACATGCAGAAGTGACGCCAGACACCCCTTCAAGTTTGACTTGTAGAAAGGCACTGTGGAGCATACTCCGCAGGTGCTCCACGCCTTTCAGTCACTGGACTCCACCGGAGAGGACAAAATGTTGCCTGCCGAGCCCTAACCTCAACTGCGTAGGACGGTGCTTGACAGATTCGAAGAAATTTAAAAGGGTTTAGAAGGTAACGAGCGAAGACAACTAGCTAATAGTGTGCTTCCTTGAAAGTAAGTGTATATGAAAATCTAACTTAAGCTTGTAATTTGTACCTACAAGAATGTTCTTCATTGAAGTGAAGTGTGTGTAAGTGTTTGATTAGTTTAGAAGACTACTTTCTAA
>JAHWFP010245132.1:0-21431 GCA_023313725.1 Lithobius niger | reverse complement strand
TGCAGCAAGGGGCAGCGTTTTCTTAACATACCCCTTGTAGGAAGGGTCAACTATCTTTTGATTAACATACCCGTGCAGTAAGAGGCAGCTGTTTTTTTTTGGTACAGTTGCAGCAAGGACAGATACCTTTTAATTAACTAACCCCTACAGCAAGGGCAGCTATCTTTTAATTAAGGCACACTTTGCAGCAAGGGGAAGAAATGTATTGATTAATGTACCCGTTGTGCAGCAAGGAACAGCAGCTTTTTTTCGACGAATGTACCCTGCGCGGCATAGGGACAACTATCTTTTGACTAACGTACCCCTGTGCAGGACGGGAGTGCCGTATTTTGATTAACTTATTCTTCCCGACGTCCCTGGATACCATTACGGGACGGGCCCTTCGAAATGCCCGCGAAAGAAAACAGAACTCGGACTGGCAATAGTGCCCCCAACGCCCGTTGGTCGCTAGGTCAACTGCATGGTGGTGAGTGACTGCAATCGTTCATTTTCTGATGATTTCGAAACACAGTAATTATTTTGTAAAAATTATGCATCAGCCCTTTTCTGGTTAGCTGAACTGTTTGTTGCAAATGATTCATAAAATTGGTCAACAAATCTGAGCATTTCGTTTAATCACAAGGAGAACTCGTTAGAGACCTTGTTGAATTTAATGCCATGCCGTGAGCATTAGAAACCGGCACACGACATGTGGGGGTAAGCTTCCCTGCGGAGCATGTGGCGACACGTTAGCTCAACTCCTGTCTGCACAAGTCACCTCCCACCTCTAAAAAGGGTAAGGGCGCGTTTACCCAACGACTCGCCTTTGCATTCTCGCAGCGAGAATCTAATCGCGATTTCAAAGGTGTCGTTGCCATGGTAACAACGCTACGTGGATTAGCTAAATCCGACGTCGTTTGAGTAAATGATTGCAGTCTTCTAATCTGTGCCAATAAGATAAAGAATTCCTCCTAACGAAACTATTTTTCCAGTCGCACCTGAACTCACATTATTGTGTATTTTCGTTTCGAGTTGGGAGAACTAAAGCCACCGCCATGTTGGAATTTCAGGTGATTTCTAGCTTCCAGCTGCGAGAATGCAAATGCGAGTCAATACGTAAACGCGCCCTTACTCTTACAAACACCGTCAAGTTGCTTTACGCTGTATAATGTAAATTATATTTGATTCACAAAATCAAGACGTATGCGTTCCACCCTGTGATCCCCCACCGAGCATTCATTCCTCAAGCCAGCTACAGGGTGGCAAGGATGGCAGAATTCCACCGGCCCCCAGCCTCAGAGGGCCCCCGAAAGAAAAAAAAATGATTTAGATTTAAAAAAATGCTCTTTTTTCTTTTTTAGTATAGTCGCTTTATTTAATTTGATATCAATTGTATTAAAAAATTAAGTTCGTGCCTCCCCGTCCGTTCATCCCCCCCTATTATTAAAACAATATGATGGCTCGTAAAGTATGTACGAGCTGAAAAATTTCTCCTAAGTCTAAACTTTTTTTCCAAATTTATTTTTCGAAAAAAGTGAAAATAAGGACCACTAGACTGGAGTACGAAAAAGAGGCCCCTAATTTCACTAGGCCTACAGTATAACAAAAATAACCAAAAATTAGAAAAAAAAAGTATGAACTTCGAAATTTTTCACTTCGTGCGTGTTTTATGGGCCACCTTGTAATTTAAGGAAGGAGCCCCCTCCCCAGAGCTAATTTGCCACCGCTTCCCCCCAACGTAGCTACGCCATTGCTCTCAAGCTTCTTGGATTTTTTCTTAAAAACTGACAAACTTATGGTACCTGTACTGTACACCCCCTGGTCCCCCCCCCCCCCCCCACGCCTATTTATCATCACCGTACTGCTCTGGTGTTGGGACCATTTTATTCGTTCGGGCTGGTGGAATTAACAGTTTCCAGTCCACTCCTGGCCCTCTTGGTTACTTGCTGCAACCAGGCTGGTAGTTGGTTAGCACAAACGGCCACACTTTGCCCGTATTTTCTCGGGAAATGCGGTTAGTTGTTGGGTCATAACCACTGATTGGCCAGGATAGATTTTCCCGGGAAAGTGCCAGTCCAGATGAGGTCGAACCCACCGTTTGGGGCTGGCGTTACGCCCCCATCTCCCCAAGGTAGAAGACGGGAGTGCGTTTTTGTTGACTCTCTTCGCCGCCGAGGCGCTGGCTGCTGCGTCCCGCCATAAAGGACGTTAACAATCGGTTGGACCCATCAAAGTTATTTAACAGCCTTGCCTGCTGCAGAGATGTGCCTAGCACGTCTAGAACGAGGGCTGGCCGGCTATATACTATATTGGTTAGGACTAATATCGTCGGATGCTTCCTAGCTCTTACTTCGGGTTATTACGGCTTATGGGCAGTAATAGCTCCACCAGCTAAGGGAGGAAATAGGAGGAAATGTACAATGACACACTGGTGACGTCATTACAACACCGCAGAGTCGTAGGAGGAAAGGAAAATTAAGTTAAAGGGCATCGTTTGCTATACCTCACTAGTTGTTAACCCAGCTGTATTACTATTTGTTTGCAAATTAAAGACTGTGTCGTGCCTCGGTTGCCTCTACAGTGTATGGCAAGGGAACAATAAGTCCATACTAGAGGAAGCCTGTGCTATGCACGCATGGTGTTAGAGTGATTGATTGATTGATAGTTTATTGAGGTTTCAAGGCCTACAACCTATGCGCTCACTCTAAATTTAACCTAACTTAACCTATACCCGGAGTACCCATGTTCTAAACAAACAAAATACACCTACCAACCAGATAAACAATACACCACCTGTTATGTCGGACCAGGGCTATCTACAGTACTGGCCGGATCTTGAATGAAAAATAGCATTACGAGACTGGGTTGGCAATATGGCCGCCGAAAGTGCCGCTGATGCGATTAAGTTGCCGCAGTTTGTCAACCGAGGGCGACACCCACCGTACAAACTGCCAACGAACGTGTTGCTTTTTTTCCCAAACGCAGTGAAATAGCTTAACTGTGGCTGAGTGATATTTTTAAACACCATTTAAAAATACTCTTATAAATAATAAAAAATTTGCCACCAAAATCTACGTAAAAATTTAATTATTATTTCGACAACCGCCACTAGCCGGCAATAGATGTCGCGTCGCACCGTACAAAGTTGCTACCTCGAAGAACAGACCTCGACGATATGAACCAGACGTGGCGGCCATTTTGTGTACCCCCTAATATCGTTGTAGAGCGGGCCAGTTAGTTTAGTGACCATGGTCGGACCATAGGGAACTCACCTATCCACCCCTATTGGAAACCCACCAACAAATGGAAATCCACCAAAAAAATGGAAACCCCGACCAATCAGACTTTTGTACATACCGGCTAACAATCGGCGATTTTCGTTCGCTTCGTTCACTCACTCAGCGATCCCAAGCCTGACGCAGCATTTGTTTTTCTTGCTTTTCTTTTCTTTTCTTTTTCTCAATCCTTTTTCGTACAGAGTTCAGATAGGCGGCACGGTTTTCGCTGCGAAACTTCGTTACTTAGCACTCCACTAGTGGTGAGTGTGTTTAAATTCACTTTATTGCAGATCTCTTATTGTTGCAGTTAGGTTAGGTCAGGTTACGTTAGGTTCGGTGCAGGGACGTGCACACGGGGGGGGGGGGGGCAAAATTCCCCTTTTTTCTGAAAAAGTGCCCTTTTTTGGTGGAGTAGTGGTGTAAAACAGCCTAAAAAACTAAAAAAAAACGACAATAACGCTTAAGAAAGTGGTGCAAAGAGGTACAGAAATGGTTCAAGTCCCACAAAAGAGAGGTAAAAAAAGGTTAACACACCAAAAAAAAAAAGTCCCCAGAAAAAAAGTCTGCCCCTGTCCTCTTGGGAACCTGTGCACGTCCCTGGTTCAGTGAATTAAACGGATTAAACGGATTTTTTTTCTGTACGCAGCTGGGCTGCATGGAGAACTCTGTATGTAGCGAGTTTTGCTGAACTGTTTACGAAAAAAAATTGCGAAATGTCCTCGAGCGCAGCGAGACGACGCGGATGAGCGAGCGACTCCGCTCGTTAATAATTAGAATGTCACAAGAACTAAACCACGGCTGTTTCCCTTATTCCGTTTACTTAGCTTAATTTGGAATTCACTCAACCCACCTTTTGTCAGGCCTCACGTAGTATTCGTTAGCTAGTCCTTAACTGTGGTGTTGGTGTTAGCGAGCGGCCGCACGTACTAGAAATCGTCACAAGTTGTGCTTGACGTCATCGAGTGAGGGCCTGCGATGCCGCTTATCTACGGTGATGCGGAGTTTCAAGAAATATTGTTACGTATTTTCGTTTGTAGGGGATGTCCCTTTAATTGAAAGATGTCACGTGCGTTCGTTTTGTGTCTTTTAGTTTAAACAGGGTTCCCAGCAACCTGGAAAACCAGAAAAACCTGGAAAACTCAGGGAATTTAAACTATGTTTGAAACTGGGGGAGAACTCGGGGAATTCTCTGATTTTTTATAAAAAAAAACCTGAAAACTCGGGAAAAAGTTGAGATTTTAACAATGTATTTCCCATCCCAGCCTTTTTAACACAAAATTGGTAAAATACGTGAAAAAAATTCCTTCCTAAAGTTACGGTAAATAGCCTGGAATATGACTTCATTCGTTCTGAAAAACCTAGAAATCTCAGGGAAATTGATTTCAGTATTTTGGTGGGAACCCTGTTAAACGAATTGCATTATGGGCTCAAGTTATCATGGAGTGAGACAGACGGACAGATCGGCTCATTTGAACTACTTCCAAGTAAGTACTCTCATCACTAAGCCGTCACGACCACCATAGCATCAACGATAGAGCATCTGAATATTCGTCGGGACAGCCAACTGAGATTCATTCGTAGCCACAGTTAAAAAAAAAAGAATTTTAAGTTAATTTGAGTCCATCTGTTTCGTTACAACAAAAATATGACCGCTTCAAGAAACTATACGACAGCGTGAAGTATTGCTTCGTTCATTAAAACCGTGTCGTTTAGTCTGTCACCGTTTTAATGGGGGGGGGGGGGCCCCCCAAGAGAAAACCGGGCCTGTGTGGGGGGGGGGGCTTACCCGGACGTGTATGACCGTTTCGCCGAATCCCGGTTCGACGAATTTTAATCTGTCTCTTAATTTTTTAAGAATATTCTGATTCAGCGAAATGGGTATTCCCCTTTTGCCGAATTTTAAGCAGGACTTCATTTTTGACAAAACGGATAACATATCTAAGAAACGGGCTCGGCAAAACGGAATTGTATACCCACTTCGCTGAATCCCGTTACGCCGAAATTTTTTTCTCTTTTCGCCGAAAATTAAGCCCTGATTAAAATTCGGCCAAAGGGGAATTCCCGTTTCGCCGAATCCCGCTTAGCGAAATAATATTTTTTTTTTTACAAATTACGTGCCTTGCTCGCGCTACCGCATTCCCTGCGGCTAAACGCATAAAATATGAAACCACAACTAAATGCAAGCTCCTTTCAATTAGTAATGCATATTTAACATCTCCAACGTTTTATATAATATTTTGATTTGGCGAAACGGGATTCGGAAAAAATGGGAATTCCCCTTTCGCCGAATTTTAATCAGGGCTTAATTTTCGGCAAAAAGAGAAAGATTTTCTCTAATACTCTTCGGCGAAAATCTTTCTCTTTTTGCCGAAACGGGATTCAGCGAAGTGGGTTTACAACTCCGTTTTGTCGAGCCCCGTTTCTCCGTTATGTTTTCCCGTTTTGTCGAAAATTAAGCCTTACTTAAAATTCGACAAAAGGGGAATACCCGTTTCGCCGAATCAAACAATTTAAAAAAAATGAAACATTAGAGAAATTAAAGAAGCATTGCAGCTTGCAAAGTATTTGCGATTAGTTGCAGTTTTCTGATGTTTATCCACTAAGCGAGGCAGGCAATTTTGAAGAATAAATGGTTCGTCAAAACAGGATTCGGGGTAAACGGGAATTCCCTTTCGTCAAAAATTAAGTCGGACACTAATTAATATTCTTCAGAACGGGATTCGGCGAAACGGTTACGCACCACGCCGAGGGTGATGTTTCATAGTAGGAGGAGGGGGGCGTCATGCAATTTCTGAAGTGACAAATTTTTATACTGCTGTTTTTTTTAGTACAAAATATTTTTCGACAAGTATTAATTCTGATAAAATGTCTAATCAATATTTTTTGGCATTTCAGCAACCAGCCTTAAAAAAAAAGACCGAAAAAAAATCCCTTATTAATTCTCCCTTCATCAGTGAAGAAGGAGATGGGTGAGGGCAGGGAGTTCGGCATTTTCTGATATAATTTTCTAGGTGTGGAGGGGCGTATGGCGCAATGTCACAGAGGAGGGAGAGGGGTTTAAAGATGGAAAAATTTGTGTGACGTCATTTATGGATGTCTCAGTCACTAACAAAAAAAAAACATTAGCAACCCCCAAAAAAGTTTTTGTTTACGGTAAATATTCAAAAACTTTATATAACAGCGCTGTAAGCTAAGGACGAGACTATCATAAAAGGACTGTCCGACATATAGGCTAAATAAATAATAATATTAATGACAAACGTTTCAAGTTACGGCCGATCGTAAATGCAATATTTTTCTTAGAAAAATCTTCAAGATTTATCAGAATTTTATTTATTTTTTTTTTGTTTTCGGAAGAAGAGATTGAACTTTGTAGTGAAGAAAATGAAGAAGCCAAAACTTGTTAGTATGGACGTCGAGTTCTCGGTCGGTGCGTCGTAAAACGACGTAATACTGCGGCGGACTTCAGGAAGTGAGCGACTTGAGAAGAAGCGTCGTCTGATCGCAAATAAAAAAAAAAAGAACAGAATACGTTGTCTAATACTACATTCAGGACGTGTGTCGTCACATGTCAAACATTTACTGCAAACGTTAGAAAGAAAGTTTTGTAAAAGATCGTAAAAAAATTGGAAAAGAAAGAAAAAAAACTCTCCTTATGTCAGACAAAGGTATAAAGTATAAATTGTGTGGGTGGCGCGGTTTTTTTTTTTTTTTTTTTTTTTTTTTTTAAAGAGAGCTCTGACTATGTGTGCAAATTTATCTCGAATAAAAAAGAACGAATACGCAGCGTGGTTCACTTTACCCGGAAAAGTAAACGTATTGCCTTGGATTCTGAAAAATATAAAAAAAAAACTACCTTTGCTTTCTATAAAGTATTGCGGCTTTGAAGCCTTAAAGTGGCTGTTCACTAAGGAAAGTCTGCAGAATATGGCACCATCTACCGTTGGCTTGTAGTAATGTCATACTTGCGTTATGAGGCGGAGAACAGGAAACCGGACGATTCGATCGTAAAGACAACATGGAGGTACAAGGCCGACAGTTTTATCTGATAAAATACCGTGTGCTTGTTTTATCTGTATTAAGGGGACGTGATTGGCTGGTGACTGCCGTTTACTGGCTTCCAATTGGTTAATTGCCGTTAGAAAATTATGAAGGTATATCCTCAGAAAAAAAACCTAATCCACGCCTCCTCAATTATTGAGTGAAAATCTGATATGTCCCAAGTTGTAAAGGTTAACGGTATCACCAGACAGGGTCAGATTGGGCGGGGGTGAGCCTTCCCTGGAAAGAGAAACGGGGCCCCCTTTTCTCTAAATTGTTGGTGGCCTTTTTTCTGCTATTTAACCCGCGGATTGCTCTGCATTATGTGTGAACAGTGATCGTTTGTGCACATGAAACCTCACCGTCTGTGGTGAGGTAAGGTGATGTGAAAATGGCTGCCACCAAGTTTCTGATCCCAAGTGTATTTATCGAATCGAACTGACACCCGCCAAGGGAAGTGATCGCTGTGGGGATCTGAAAGTTGATGGCAGCCATCTTTGCTCCGATACCTCTTCTTATAATACTTGAATGTAGATATGGAAATGTAGATATGCAGAATATGACGTGGTGTGAATTGGATATTGGTCTGAGGAAGTTATGCAGTGTTAAATATATATAGGATTTGAATTCCTTCTCTAATCCGAGTGGCATAAGCTAGGCGGGTTCTATCACGATTTGGAGTTCTTGATATGGTATATTCTTTCCCGTGTATCTGAGTCAGCTATGCTCGAAGTGGCCGCCATCGTGAAGCTCTGCTTGCAGGATTCGCGTCCTTTATATTGATATGGAATATTCGTTTGAACCAGGAATTTGAACCGGGAAACCTCAAGTTGTGGTAGGGAACAAAAAAAAGTATTCAGAATACATCAGAGTAGATCCCATATTGTTGAAGTAGTCTGATAGTCTCTTCCCTAACCGGCACTTGCGACAGGGACCTTGCCAAGATCACCTTTTCCGTTGCTGATCAAATCAACGTATTAAACAGCTAGGGTGACCCCTGCCATTGATCAGCCATCACGACCATTACATTAGTGTCGCCATGTTGCCTTAGAGCGAAGTAACATGTATAAGACAGGGTGGGGGGGGGGAGGGGGAGACTTGATGAAACTTGAGACTTGAATTATACTGTATGTTTCGGGTTAGGTGTAAGAATGGGTCCAGCTGTGCCAGCCCTTTGTGGCACAATCCATTTTTAACCCCTTGATTTTGTTGATCATATGCACGTTCACGTGCGCAATTAAGTTTATTATCATTATTATTATTATTATCTTACTTTATAAACCAAAGTCTCGTAGCAGAAATGAAGCAACCGCAACGACCCCCGGAAGGGGAACAATGAAAACGTGAGAGTGTATCAATTCTTTGACTTGAAGTTGAAACTGGGACGCTGTTGCACTGAAAAGAAGTTGAAATTGGTACATTATTGCCTCGAATAACAATTTGCTCTAACTAATTTCCTTCTAACTAAACACCGTGGTAATCAAGGGCAAGTATTACATGACGTCATGCATAACTATGTATAGCAAAGAGGAGGAAGGGAAGGAAACCAAGAGGAGAGGCAAAGGACGGGTTAAAAAGGAGGAGAGGAGAGGGGAGGGAGAGGTTCAGGTACGATCAGGATGCAGTGAACGATCAGGTAGCACCGAGCAAATACTGGGAAACAACCACGGGTCAAACAAATCCCCGGGCGAAGCCGGTTACGATGCTAGTTATTATTACGCTGTGGATCCTGGATACAGGCCCCGGACGAACTAAGTAGTTGTTCGACATTTTTCAGTGGTGTCCAATAGGCCACAAACGTACAAAAGGAAGGAAAGCAATTTGCTTCTTGGCCTCCACATAGAAATAATGCGAGCAATAAATATAATAAATCACAAGGAAAGAGTTAACGACTCAAACAGACTGCATCAAAGGCCGGCCTGAGAAAATACAAGATACACTATTCTGAAATACAAAGCAAAGTCAACTGCCCCGACTAGGACTCGAACCCAAGACTAGCCGGGCGCTCTAACCAATGTGCTACAGGGGCGGACCCTGCAACTGGCTCCAGCCAAGCTTAGTATTCTCACAAGGCCAGTCTTTAATGTAGAGTGTCTGCTGCTTCGTTAATCCTTTGTGAGGTGCTAACCCTTTGTGAGGAGTGGACGACAAGTTTCGAGTCAAGCCCAATTCTTATTCACTCCTTACTGCATAGCTAGGGGACTATACACACACCATCACATATTAGGCATCGCCATCAAGTTTACCCTCGAACCGACCCTACAGGTTTAGCTCCAGAGAGACAGCTTGCAGGCTGCCACTCCAACACCAACTAAAGCTTCGTCCTAAGCGGGCCTGGTTTGGTTTTATACCCGCCAGCGAGGGTGGAATCCCCTCCAGGATTTACGTCACGTAACTGGCTAACAGGTGCGAGCCGGTTCCAGCTGGTTGAACAGTGGAGCGGGCTCGCTTACCCAGCTGTTGGCGCTCAGCCAACTCCCGCATTTAGACGGTTATTGGGAGAGTGCACACGCAGCACAGGTACCCAGACTTTACGATTTATTCTTTATTTATTGCTTGCAATATTTCTAGTGTGGAGGCCAAGAGGCAAGTTGCGTTCTCTCATCGTGTATGTTTGTGTCCTATAGGCCACCACTGAGAAACACTGAACAGCTACTAAGCTCTGGAGGAACCTGAAGCCAGGATCCACTCCGCGTAGTGCAGTGGTTAGAGTCCCCGGCCGGTAAGCGGAAAGTCCTGGGTTCACGTCCCAGTCGGGGCAGTTGACTTTCTTTTTTCTGCATTAAAAACAAGGTCAGTATTTAATGCAGACTGTTTGCCTCACTAACCCTTTACCTTGTGATTTATTCTTTATTTATGCGTTGCTTGAGTGACGGTTTTTTTTTGGGGGTTAGGGGGGCCCGGCTGGCCTGTCCTTCATATCAAGGACATTTTTAACACCAAGTGGAGCACCAGCATTCTCGATTGGAGCACCAGTCAACGTCTTGGAACAGTGGATCACCAGCCGTTGCAATTCCTTTCCTTAAAGTTCAAACTCATTCCTCGTTTTACAAAAATTCATTAAAAAGAATATATGGTGCAAGTCGAATGTCACCGGTTGTCCGAAATTCCGAACGTCGCCAACCCAATATAGACTTAGCACTGAAAACATTGGGATTGCAATGGCATATGTGTTCAAATCACGCGTTCATTCCCATGACGTCAGTGCGTGGTATATTCAGTCTTTATAATCAAAGCCTCTTAAAGTAAATTGGACAAATTTTAAGTGTACTCTTTTTGAGAAACTTGAGCGCAAAAATGTATTTCGACTCCCCCACCTCATGGCCACAGAATCATGACTTTTTTTTTTTACTCTTCGGAGCACCACTTCATATACTTAAAAAAATGCCACGCGTAAGAACGACTGCTGACCCAACGATCGTACAATTCCAGTTTGAGTCAAAGAACGGCGTGCATGCATGCAACGAACTTCATAAATGCTAAACAAACTTAACCATGCCACAAGTCATTCTCGTCTAGAATTGAGACATATGGGTGGCCGCACACCGAAATCGACAAAACTTCGTTGCAAGACGAAACGTCGCGAGACGTCGCATCTGGTGGAGAGATCCCTAACAGACGAAAGTAGGAGCTTCGATTTGTTGCCGTGAGACGCCGAAAGACGTCTCGCGACAACGTCGCATCCAGTGTGTGGCGCTCAGCTCATTCCTATGGTTTTGGAGACGTCTGCAGCATGCTGAGACAGGTTTCGACAAAATGTCCTGTCGTGAGACGTTTTGTCGATTTTGGTGTGGTTTAATTGTTCGCAGATCGGCTTCGATACGACGTGGCCTAAAACAAAACCTTACGTGGCAACTGGAAAGTGGAAACTAAACTTTTTATATATGTCATATCCCGTTCATGTCCCTCCCCCCCCCCCCCTCTCCGGTTATCCTATCACCACTTCACCTGCCCCACCCCCATCTTTCAGAAAGCCTAAGGGTGGCCGCACACCGCAATCGACAAAATGTCGTTGCAAGACGAAACGTCGCGAGACGTCACATCTGGTGGAGAGACCCCTAACAGAAGAAACTAGAAGGAGCTTCGCTTTGTCGTCGCCTACAGACGTCTCGCGACAACGTCGAGTGTGGCGCTCAGCTCACTCGTATTGTTTTGGAGACGTCTGCAGCATGCTGTGAGACAATTTTTACGACAAAATGTCCTGTCGTGAGACGTTTTGTCGATTTTGGTGTGCTCATGATTAGGCTCACGATTTTCAAGAACAAGCAGCTGTTGCATTTTAGTCTGGTTTCTTAAGTTCCTTTAATTTTTTTTAAACAACGTAGCTATTGCAAAAATTCTTGCTTGAAAACGGCATTGTGCCTAACATCGGAACGTCACAAAATTAAAAGCTTTAAAAAAAAAATTCAAGTAACGGAGCCTACATTTTATCGTAGAGAAACTATGCACGTTTTGTTATAAAAATTTAAACTTACAAGATCCAAACAACCCAAAAACCTTTAGCCCTTTAAAAAGCAGTGTGGTTTAAAAACAACATCTATACGTGATGTGGCAAAAACTAGGTCTCTCGGCGCACCACGAGCTTCGTGAGGGGGACCCGGGAACCACGAGCAGATTCAGCAGCAACAGCCCAGTGGTCAGCGTCCTCGTCTTCAAACCAAGTGAATGCCTGTTCGAATCCAGTAATCGACCTAACTTAAAACAATGACGCATTAACATTGCATCTGTAATTCGACGTGTTGTTTGGTACAGAAATACTGGAGGAAGATAGAAAATTTACTTGCGATTGCCATCTGCAGTTGGAAAGGCAGCATACCAACAGGACACTACTATACATTCTGAATGCGTGGTACCGCTGACGTCACAATACTTTGTGTACTATGGATGACGGTAACGCGTTGAAAGACCTCTAACTTAGTTTAACTCGTGATGTCTAATTCTGTTGAGCAACTAGCCTTTTGAGCTTCTACACTGCAGCTCACCCACACCTCGACTTTAAGTTCCTCGGATCGTAATTCAACAACTGTATCTCGTTTTTGAGGAGATGTGGCTGACTCGAATCGCCTATAGCCCCTTTTTTTGGCACAACCACATTAATTCGATGTGTGGCACATCGAATTAAAAACAGTCATGCGTCCCTTAAAGGGTTAAAGATCTAAAATATTCATTGTGGACCTCTAGAGCTTGAGACGCACAACATTGCCGCTTTTTAGCATTGAGAAATGTTATCACAATTTTTGTCACTTATGCATGACAGCATGAAACTAGAACAGTGCGTTACGTTCTCCACCCCATAGTCGCTGTCAAAATTGTAAAAAAGAGCTTACAAACAAGCCAATAACCACCGACATTGTTCACTTCAAACATCTCAAACGACGAATTTCGTACCGTCAAAATGCAGTCCTCCAAATAAAAGCACATCTTTGTCATTATTCGCATTTCACACAAAAAAATAAAACCGAGTATATGAAAGAAAAAAAAAAGAGAAAGAAACTGTCTAGCAAAAACCTCAAAAACATTTCCGTGCGAACCTTTTTTTATAGTACACCAGATCATCCCCACCCAAGCCACCCGCACCCAAGACTCTTAAGAAATAATACGACTCGACGAGGACGGTGTAGCTGGAATTTCCGTTCCTTCTCAATTATTAATGGATTTCCGTAGAGCGGGAGCGTCATAAATGTATTGCCCGCTCCCCAACGCCATCTAGCGGGACCTCAGAGCAGTCGCCTATTAAATTTGGCATGTAATCCTATCCTTTTCACTCAAGCACATAATCAAACCCATTTTATGGAGGTTCTTGGCTCTAAATTGCTCCAGCGGATTCGCTCTATCCCAGTCTCAATGCCCAACATTACAAAGTTTCATAAAACTTTAGTGAGCTTATACAGGCCTACTAACTTATTATTATTACTACTACAGTAATATATATACGAGACAGTATTGCGGCGAGTCGGGTTACTTAAGACAGCGTACGCACTTAGTGGGTAAACTGCAAGAACTTTATTATGAGTTCGTTACTTAATGACCGTTTGTATTTTTGCAAAATTAAAAAGGAAAGTCGGCTTATCACATGAGTCGAGCTGGTACATAAAACAGAGAAGTTAGGCCTATAAGAAACAATAGCCCGCATTAACTAACTAAGTAACCACCGGCGCAGAGGCTATAAAAGTGGGAGAGATGTATACTTCTTTTTTTTATTTTGTTCGTCTTCATATAAGTTTCAAAATAAAGGTTTAAGTTAAGTGTGTGGCTTGTGCAAACTTTAGGTTTAAGTCGGTTAAGCTAAAACTAATGCAGAGTAGTATGTTAATCCTACCTACTCATCACAGCGCAGAATGGAGGTTGCCAAGGTGGTTGCCAATCTCCACTTCTAAATGCAAAGTGTTTCCCATTGGCACGAAAAATAAATTCTTAGATTATAACTTGAAGGGTGCTCCTCTTGAACATTTTGACGGATGTTAAGGAATTGGGTGTCTGAGTCTCGAGCGATATGAAATGTGCCACCCATAGTAATTAAACAGGACAAAATAGGTTTGAATCCGTGTTTGTTCCACCCATTGTAATCACAGTGTTCAAACCGCTAGGCAAAGGTCAGCTATAACCAGGCATACTCTTGTTTCTAAGAACCACAAAGCATTATTTTGGGCTATCTGTGACGTCAGACCAATTCTTGAATATGCAAGTCCCGTCTGGTTACCATAAGTAATCAAAGATATTGAACATGTTTAGTCAGTTCAACGGCAATTTACAAAGTACCTTCTATGACTTAAATGTTTGAGTTAAGGAGATCGTTTAAAAACTTTAAAAACACTCACTCGAGAAGCATAAATGCAGTTTTGTTACTTTCTCATTACTACGTGGATCATTGATCACGGACCTTTACTACATGGATCTCTGCAACGTGGATCATATTAAATTTTTTGAACTTCGGTATAAGGACAAAACCTCGGGTCATACCCTTAAGATTCTGATCCAGCTGGTCAGGTGGGATTAAAGGAAATTGTTTTCCAACAGGGTGGCTGCAATGTTAGGCGATTGCGTTTAACGTGGATACATACGGAGGCAGACAAACACAGTTATGTGGTAAATGGATCAGCACCCATCTGTGGATACTACTAACCTATGACAGTAGGCCCTGCTGGCTGGTAAGTAAACAGTGTGAGGTATGCCTCCTTAAAGGAAGGCACACCACAGACACTCCAGTCATCCTCACTACATTGTGAGGGCACACAACACTTAAAATTTACTAGCCTACACACACAGCAACACAACCACAATTTCCAAGTACCACTTTGTTTTCTATAACATTCAAAAGTTAAATTTCAACAATGGTTTGAAAGACTTAGTTTCTTCTGTTTCATTTAAAATCCAACCCAGATCCAGCTGGTGTAACTCACTGTAAACAATATTTACATTTCTTAAAGACAGTTTTCCAACCATCCTTCTTTTATCATCCTTTGTTACCAAAACAATAAGTTAGGAAAGCCTAGTTTACTATAAATTTCTCTTTCATACACTTAAATTTACTCATATTTGGACGAGTGGCTGCCCCACATAACAGTAACAACTGTTTCCCCCACCCCATCTTACAAATTTTACGCGCACGATTAGAACTTCGATTAGTCCCCTTCAATTGTGGAGCAACACAACTGCCCTCACGAAGAGAGTCCTGACCACCTAGCTGCGCTCCTTCACAGAGTGATGACATAATAACCAGGGGCACATTTTATCTATGATGAACACCTCTGTGCATGCACATCTCCGGTGATAACAGTAGAGGAAACTCAGTCGTTAAACATTTGGCGAGGAATAGTTTCTCATTATGGATTCAACATCGGCATTTGTGTATTTTCCTGAATGGGTGTAACCCTTGATTGGCAATATGTGGCATTTTAGGAATAACAACCGTTGGATTTACCCCAGGTGTTCATTTGTCAACACTAACGGATTCATGTGATGTGTTCAGATTTCCAGCCACATGTTCAAATAACGGATTCACTCTCCATTGTTTCACGACAGGTGGAGCAATTATTGCGGAAACCACGTCACCCACCAGAACATGAGATTCAATCATATCTGAATGCTTTCTCAATGTGATATCTGGATTTTATCCTTTGATATTCTTTCCTTTGATATTATCGTTCCAGCTTCCCATCGACTTTCAGGATTGGGTTTTGTGTCATGGCACAGGGGAACCCATCTCAAAGGTTAGTTCATGTTAATGTGACGTCGGCTTTGACGTTCTTGACTTAGTGGGACTTTGTCATCTGTTGAGGACACCATTAACGATATACGTGTTCTTGCATTACGCTTTAGTAACAGATACGACGGCGTGGTTTTAGTTGTCGTGGTCGGGATTTTATGTGAATGAATTAAGAAGTTGTTAACAGCTGTTTCTATATTTATACTTTGTTTTATGCTTGCTTTTAACGAACATTTCAAGAATTTGACTTATACTTTGGCACTCCCATTTTCTTGAGGCCGGTATGGAATTATTTTCACGAGACAAATTCCATTTTCTTTTCAGAATGATTCAAATTCTGCACTACAGAATTGAGGTCCGTTGTCACTTACCACAGTACGACTTTTTTCCAAATATGCTAAATAGCTCTCTCAAATACTTAACAACGCCAGTGCTTGTTGTTTTCTGCATGATTTTCACAAACAGGAATTTGGAATAAGTGTCAATTGAACAAAAAAACATTTTGTTTTGAAATGGCCCAGCGAAATCAATATGAATTCTGTCAAATCCATTCCGGGTTGTTCCCAACTGTATTTTTTCCCAGAAATGTTCCTATCACGAGTTTCTTGCATGGTGCACTTTTCAAGATCGTTATCAATTCCTGGCCACTATACTTGATACTTGATTTATTTCATTCAACAGGATGAGACCATGCAAGGGCTTTAATTCTCACAATCCCCGCAGTGCCCTAAGTGTAATTCACGAAAGACTTGTTGTAGCAACTGCTCAGGAATTAGCAGACGAAAACCATAAAATAGATCATTGCCATCAACAGACAGCTCTTGTTTTCATGATAAGAATGGTTTTAAATTTTCGTTATCTACCTTGTCCAGCCAACCACTACATTTATAACAATAGACAGTAGACAGAATTGAAGAGTTCAACGTAACTCAACGAAATTTGATTATCACATTTTAACCACTAGAGGACGGCGGGCAATCGAAAAAAAAATAAAGTCTGAAATTCGGAAGCATGTTTAACTGGTGGTATCAAAGGGCACACGTCCATTTCGTCTTAAATGAAGATAGGTTTACGATTTTGAGGAGACTGGCCGACCAAAACAACTAACTTTTAGAAGCATCTTACATATTTTAAGAGGCTTATTTTTTGCAGTTTATGCTAATGGACATAGAAATAGGATCTTCCTAAACGAAAACATGAGTCCACTCTAAGGATTTGTTCCGGACAACAAAAACTTTTTGAAAAAATAATATAAAATATGTATGGTTCATGAGAGGCAAGTTAATGATACGGAAGGACAACATGCAACAAGAAGTTAAATAAGTGATATACCGAGGATGATTTGAAATGATAATCAAAAAATGTCCGTAAAACATTTTGAAGAGAGCGATGATGTTCGAAGTATGATAGTCCAAGACACTTGTATATATAAATATGCAAAGATTATACGCGTTAATGTAAGAAGCATGATACTAAACTGTGATTTATGACAAACTCAAATAAAAGAAGCACAAATTAAGGTGATTGTGCGAACAAAAATAAATATAAAAAGGGAAGAATTAGAGTAGGGTGCTACCATCTAGAAGGTTATGTACAATGTGGTGCAACATGAGAATTGACATGCACTTGAAGGTGGAGTATTGATACACATACATATCTCAAAGCATAACATTAAAGGCACGTTAATCCTTCCGGTATATCGTACGACCCGTTGAGAATAGTGTTTGCAACATTTCCACAGGTTAGAGTTAATGTTACAAAATCATCTCGCACGAAAGCAAAAACAAGAAAATGAATGTGTTCGCAACATTTACATACGTTTGAACTAATGTCGCAAAACTGAGGCATACAGGAAAGCCAACATGACTGCATGTACCTTTAAACGAAAAACAAAATTTTTAATCTGATCAAAACAATGGATTAGAAATTGAACTTAGTAGGCCAATTAGAAATTAAGAATTAAAAATGCACGCCACATATATGAAACCAAATACTGTAATATAGCAAAGCAATAAAAGAAACTTTACTCACAAACTTAACAAACGAACGTCATAAGAAACAATAATACACGTTGGAGATATAACATCTCCACTGACATATTAAAAAATGAGGATGATAACGATAACTTTGAACAAAATATTACTGTTAAATATAAAAACATGATGAGCAGAGATGGTTTTGAAAGCCAGACAAGTTCAACAACCAGATAAGAACTATGCACATAATAGGAAGTATACACAAAATTCATGTATCGATCATTTGATTGAAATTTAAGAATGGAATGCAAATGGTGGCACTCACTTACGAAGAAACTAGCAGATCATTACTTTACAATATGCTGGATGTAGAACTAAATCACCACTGAAAATTATAGAAAATATTTTTTTAATGAAAAAATTTGTAATAACATAAGAATTGTAGAAGAAATAAAAAATTGGGAGTGTTTACATGAAATATCTGCTATTAACACGCTGCATGAATTGATGAATAAAAAAATTATGGGAATCTATGAAAATTACAAAAAATACTCTTTTAAAATAAAATTCAGAATGGAAGAAAATAAAGAGAGTTCATTGAACTCTTAAACAAGAAAAATAAGTTATGCAAAGAAAATTAAAAATCTACGAATGTAAACAAAGAGATAATAATAGTATATAGAGAACAAAATAATTTAATACAAACAAAAAATATATACGAGTGGAAACAAACATACTATGGAACTAAAATAGAAATAACAACATCAACCGAGTTTTGCATGAAAGGAAACACGTTGGAGCTATCTTCGTAGATCTAAAAAAAAGTGTTTGATACTCTCAATAAAAGAAATTCTCTTTGGAAAATTATATAAGTATGGTGTTAGAGGCAAACGTTTAAATATCTTGACAAACAATCGTAGAAACAGAACTAGCAGTGTAAAAATAGACAACACTTACAGCACGTGGAGGGAAGTCGCATATGAAGTACCACAGGGTTCAGTACTAGGACCGATACTTTTTTTGATTTACTTAAACAATATTACCAACTACAATTTTTACTGGTTTGTTAACTTTGTATGCAGATGACGTTTGCCTGATGTCGATTAATTTTATGAAACATCAAGAAATTATGACACAAAACTTACAAAATGACTTTGATAAAATAAATGACTTTTACTGAAAATGAACTTTATATCAGTGCAGACAAAATATGCTTTATACATATAACGACTTCACACATGATCAAATAACGTTGTTCTATATATCTACATAAGATCGGCTGCTCAAAAAACAATATCTGCACCTGCAAAAAATTAAACCAAACAACAAACACAAAGTACCTTGGCCTTGAAATTGATCATAATTGAAAATTTTATGATCATATTGAAACTTTAATACGTAAAATCAGACAAATAACCCCAACGCTTCATATGATCAATGATTGTGTAAACAAATCTGTAAAAAAAAACCTCTGTCTGAAGCTTGGATCCTGTCGTGCAACATATTTGGATTAACTTCAACTAATTTAATTCACAGGCTTCAAAGAACCATTAACAAAACAGTAAACGTGTTTTTTGGCAAAAGAAACGGAAAAACTACAAAGGACATTTATCTTGAAAATTAATTATTCAACTTTCAGCAGCTTTACAAGTATAGAATTATTATGAATAATTACTTTGATCCCACTTATAAAACCTTTAACCTAAGACCCTCAAGAACCAACAATGCATGGCTGCATCCTCCACCTTAGAGAAATTCATATGGTCAAAGAGTCATGACTTATATTATTCCATCCTTATTCAACGAAATCCCATCCTTTTAAAGAAATATTACCATTCCAATAGAGAAAATATGTTAATAACTGGGCATTGGAAATTACGTAAATGTAATAACATTGTACTTTATTCATGTAACGATTTACCCTTTGCATGTATTATTGATTGTTAAATTAATGTTGATACTTTAATTTGGTCTTTACCAATTAGACTAATTAGACTAGTGTATCAGATGTAAAGATCTTTCATAGTTTGTGTCACTCAAAATTGTTGTTTGCATTGTCTTTCACTTGACACACACGATCGAGAAGCTTCATGCGTTGTCTTGTTTCCTGAATAAAATAAATTTAAAATAAATTAAATTAAATTATTATTGTTATTATTACGGAAAAAGAAATAGAGCTTATGTAATTCCAAATAAATTTAATAAAATACCTGTATTTCTAAGAAATCTGGCAAACATTACCGAGATGAAAGTTAAACTGAAACAATGGATTTTGGAAAAATAATTAATATTCCGTAACTACCACAAAACCTAGTTTAATAATTTACTTGTTTAGCACCATTGGTTTGTACCATTAACAAGTTTTTCTCTTTTTTTTTGGTTTGTTTGTTTTTATGACTTATATTTTATTTTTAATAAGTATTAAAAAAATTTTATTGTATAATATATGTAAATATAATTTTGTATACTGTTTTTGCAATTTGCACATACAAGCTTTTTTAGCTTCGTGCTCCTTTGTTTTTCTGACTTTTCATTTTGTATATTTTTGTAACTATAATAAATTATTATTAATTATTATTATTATTATTATTATTATTATTATTTTATTATGTGATTTGCTCTTGATAAGGTTTAGTCTGTTTACTCCATTACGTGTATTTTGAAAAGATGGTAGTCATAAAGGTGGTTATGGATGCTGAGTGGTGACAGCACTCAGTTTGCCCTAGAAAGCTGATCAGGTCGGTGACTACGAAAGGTGCCCGTCAGTGCCATTCCGAATAATGTGAGATTAGTACGATCCTTTAGCAGCTATGGGATTTCGTCTTTGCGGACAATTCTTGACAATCAACTCGGCAATCAACAAAATCAACAAGATCAGTTAAAAAACAAAAAAAAGACGGTAGAGCGCGCAGGTGTTCGGGCGCAAAAGTGTTACATTCCAATCAACAAGCTTCCCACAACACAGTTACAAATTAAGAAATAACTGTAATTAGAAACCATCACTTTGTATCGAAGGCAGTGGCAACGTTAAGATCTTCACAGATCTCACCACCGCGATGGAGACTTTATCACAATAGGCATAAACTACCACTCGTATTGGACTTCAAGTTCAGAAGCCTATTTCATTTCATAGAAGACTTTTACGAACGCCAAGACGACGTAGTAACTCGCCATCAAAGACAGCAAAAACAGACGTCGCCAGTTTCCAAACTACACGCAGAAGAGACAAACGCGACACAGCAAACAGTTCTTCGGAGTTCTCGTGGACGCCAAAGGACTGTTTTGCACCAAAAGGACCCTTTCTTTACGACTCTTGCGAATGGGGGTCTTTGGTCACTACTGACCGGAAGAAAGACAGCCGATGGACGGAGAAGGAAGGGGGATGTTTTCTGTCGTCGTTTCCCTCCAGACTGTCTGCTGGCTGTATAATAGGAAAAGACCTTTAAAACTAGGATCCATACATTAACGTTAGCCACACCCAAGATGACCCTATCAAAAAAAGAACGCGACTGGTGTTGCAGAAGGAAAGAGAATAGTGGGAACATAAAAATCTTCGCTAAAAAAGATATCAAAGATGACGTACACGGCAGTTTTGGTGTGATATAGACTTTTTTAGAAGCGAGAGTGACATTTATCGAGGAACGATAATTCCGACTCTCTAAACTTTCGTCGAAGAGGCTTACGTCGTGAATACGTGCTATGAATGCGAGGTTACGCGTTATTAGTAAAGTTACACGCAGCGTCATAAACAAAAGGCAATCTAAATAGAGAACGGTAAGGGATTAATATTATCTGGGTTTAACAAAGAATTAAGGGTTTGATATCTAAATAATATTTTCCCCACAGTCCAGGGGATAAGGTACTAGATTTGTTTTTTTCTTAACTTTTGTGTTAAACACCCACTGCGAAGCAAAGAGGTAGGGTAGAGGTTTTTGCATAAAAAATAAATGA
>JAHWFP010245119.1:0-12654 GCA_023313725.1 Lithobius niger | reverse complement strand
GTGTATACCAAAATCTCTACGGACATATTGTATCCGGGATTACCATTCCACACCTGGCGCCGGACATCGCGGAGCCACTAAAACTAGAGAATTAATAGAGCTATATTGCTATTGGCCCAAAATGATGGACGATATCGCACATTACGTTAAAACTTGTCAAATATGTCAAGCTTACGTTAGACCTAACAAGCCACTAAAGGCTAAGCTGAGAGCCTATCAACCCCTACAGAGACCAGGTCATTCATGGAGCTTGGATCTTATTGGACCCTTGAATAAAAGCGTTCACGGGAACGTCTACATAATGACGTTAATTGACGACTTCAGTCGTTACGTAATTGCAGTCGGAATTCCCGATAAGAAAGCAGAAACAATAGCTAATAAGTTGTTCTCTCACCTCATAGCTAGATTTGGAGCACCAGTGCAACTGCGTGGAGACAACGGGAGTGAGATAAACAACGCTATTGTGGCAAGATTGTCAAATTTGTTCAACATTAAACAGATAAATTTCACTCCTAACACATCGTGGGTAGGAGGAACGGTAGAAGCCGCAAATAAGAGAATAGAGACAGTATTGCGTAAAATTTCTGCAAGTTGTCCAGAAAATTGGTGCGAGTATTTACAATTAGTAACTATAGCGCTAAATGCGTGCCCTAATTCAACTACGCTAATTAGCTCACACTACTTACATCATGGTTCAGAATTTAGATTGCCTAGTGCTTTAGCTTTCGAACCACCACGAATCTGCTATGATAGTGATGACACTGTAGTACGTCTAGAGAGTAGACTAGAAGCAGCATTCGAAGTCGCTCGAGCGCATACTTGGAAAGCAGTTAAGAGACAGCAAAACTTTTATGATCGCACAGCACGTCCGTACCGTTATATGGTCGATGATTACGTATTATTGCGCGACTTTTTACCAATTAAACAAATCTCTCATAAATTATTGCGAGCATGGACGCGACCGTTCAGAGTAATGGAATTTGTTAATGATGTTATCGTTCGTATTGTACATTTTCTGGATCCATTAAAAGTCGTTCGCGCACATGTGAACAATCTAAGACCATGGTTCCTAAGAACAAATAAGCAACCTGTTCCTTTTAACGGACCTACCGATTTGGATTTATCAGAACAGCTTAACGGTACCTTGACGGAAGCTGAAATAAAATTACAACAGTACATAGCAAAACTTTTGGAAGATCCAACAGACCATTTATCGGAGATTCAACCACCAACGTTTACGCCTTCCGAGCCTGACGATGCAGCTAGCAGTTCAGAAACGAGCCTACCCAAGAAACGCAAACGCGTTGAGCCAAAATCGGCCGCTTATTTACAAAATAAATACCGTAAAATAGATAACGAATTAAATAAACAAAGAATGCTTGGTTCTACGCATGGTTATAATACCCGTAGCAGTACAACTACCCCAGGGCGGGCAACGTCGTGCTCGACTACGCCACTTACAAGGTAGCGGGCAGTCGAGACACGGCAACGGCAACGGCCTTACTCGTCGCCGCTGTCACTTTCTGGATCATCTAAATAAAGAAAATTGAACGACAAAGATTAAAATCTAATTCATAAAATTATGAATACATGTGAAATTGACATGTAAATTGGTTCAATGTAAGTATACATTTTCGCATATGGCGATACGGGATGTTACCTTAAATTCTCTCACGTTCATAAGAACAATATGGAGGGAAATCACTGTAAAATGGTATACGGGAATAGAATGTTCAAGCATTTGAATACAACATGAACATATTCCTTCCCAACATAAATTGTTATAACAGCATGACAACTTCGTGAGTGATACTACCCCCCACCCCCCCCACCCCCCAGTCAACAGATTTTAATACTTAATCCAAATTAAGAATAAAATAACCGAATATCAAATTCCTTAAGACTATAAGTTACTACCTTTCCTTAAAATCATCACTTAGAGTTCGAACGCGCAACGGAAATTTAATTTTCCTACGCACAGAGAGCCTAATCTACTTTAGCGCTTAGTCCGCGCTGCCGCGCTCATTGCGGCTAAAGGTTCAAAACCAAGGATTTCGTAAACATACATTCCCAATATTTACCGGATGGTTACCGGGCATTTAACATTAATGTTTATATCATTTTAACTTATACGTACTATGCAAACTTGTACGGTAAACAAATTTTACTAAGATTTAAAACACCCCCCCCTACTGAATATTTTCAGAACTTGCATTTCACTCACACTCTAGTTCTTCTAGATAGTATGTTATTCTTGAAACGGAAACGGTGCCACATAAATAAATAATAGGCTATATAGGAGTCCAGTTTCATAAACTTAGTTCGGACTACCTAGCCACAGTAAAAGTTATTATACAAATAAATAACGACAACACCACATGGCACGGATTCCCTTTCACGAATAGAGGAAATATAAACAGCATTTAAGGCCATTCATTTCTTAAATCTAAGAAAAAAAAATGAAGGTCCTAAGCAGATGCTACTTTAATTATTTTAAGGCATAAAATTATCTACCTATTATGAAACGGAAGTTGAACGAACTGTTCATAACTATGCTATACGGTTGAATTTTACATCCATAAGGACATGAATTATAAAATTAAAATTATTGCTGATAAGTAAGCAATATTTGCATTTCACATCCATAAAGAAATGGATCATGAAACGAAAATTGCATTTTCATTCATTTTAAAACCAGTTCGTAGAAATTCCTATTTCAGTGCTTCAAATAAATTACCACCACGTTGTTAATAAAACAACATATAAATAAATAGAAATTGATTTCATACCATTTCATGAAAGTGTAATTTACCTAAAGGCCTACAATTCAGAGTGCCTATACCAAGTAAACTTGAAAATGAGCATTTTAAAGTAACTCAGTATTACTTTTGAGAACCATCGAATTAAATTAAAGTTAAAACACTTTTGAAAAAAAAAGTATTTGTCGAAAACGACATATTTTCTTGCTCAAGAAACAATAATGTATTCTTAAATGCATATATCGCATTAGATTTTTTTTTAAGACTCATTACAGTCAATAATTAAGCTTAAATCACATATTATTGCGATAAAGATTTAAATAAGCTTCTGGAAGTTGTTTAACGGGAAATGTTTTGCATAAACAAATTTGATATTATCATTTCCACTTCCAGTGAATCAAACGTAATATTTACTAACCAACAGGTGAATAGAAGTTAAATTTAACATCATATGGTGAAAATTGGTAGGAGATTCATTAAAATAATAAATAGAAAAGAAAATTTTTCTTACCATATTGTCCGTTATGGCAGACAGGGCAGTCGTCTCGACAAAGGCCAGGGCGACGGCACTGTTGTATACCGCTGCCGGATGCTCCCGCATCGGAGACGAGAGGGACGTCCGGATCTTGTACGTGTCCGATGCGGATAAGGTCCGGGAGCAGCGGCAGACCTTCCGGCAGATAGTCTTGCAACATTGCAGAGATGTCGTCCAGGCGTCCTTCAGTTGCGGTCACATCTCCCAACTGACGGGCGGCGGTGTTAAATTGGGCTATTGCCCGGTGCAAATTCAATTGCATGAAGAAAGTGTTTTCCGCATTTACCGCCCGCCAGAAAAAGGCAGAAAATTCTTCCGTATCCCGGGGAAACGGATGATACGTTAAATACCGGCAGTGTTTACACACTGCCGGGCAGTTAAAGGGCTACACTGGAGGAAGTGTGCGCTTAAACGCAATTGCTGGGCGAAAGATGACTCCTCCGGAGGGGCGTCGCCAACTAAAACATTTTGCCCCGGGTTCTCGAGGATCACTTCCAAGAAGAATAACCGGAGCACATAGTCTAAGGGGTCCTCGTCGGGCAACACCGGCGAAAACGGCACCTCTTCAACGGAGCGGTGTGGACATTCGTCAAATAATGACGGAACCCTTTCACAGTAAAGGTAATGGTCCAGGCATACGGAAAATAGAAGCAGGTTAAGCGACAAAACCCGCAAGAAGTCCTTAACGTGCCGCGATAAATTGCCGGCCGCACTCCGTTCCTCTTTGGGCACTGTTCGCCGCTTCTTCTGTGTGGGATCCATTGGAAGAAAAATTTGGGGAGCGAAAAACGAAAAGAACAGTCGGATGGAAGTACACAACTTCGTGTGCGGGAAGAATCCCCGAAATTTCCCAGGTCCGAAATATTGTGACCCAAAAACGGACATTGGCAAAACCAATGGGTGCAAAGTTCAAGCTTGACGTCACGAAAAGGGGGCCGTCTCTTTTCCTAGGGACCTAGCTCACCCCCTCTGCTCATATAGTGACCATCAGCTATTGTTTACATGGCCTCGACCAGGCCGCATTTTGAGGTCAGATCAAGCCAGCATGGCCCAGTGCCGTACCCCCAACCCTTTCAACCCACCAACCACTTTCGTTATCACCCACCCCCTTCCCTCAGCAGAGAGAGTGTTTATGCTCAAGGGCAGCCATCAGCAAGTGAAAGGGATGGTCAAAATAGGTCAGGACGACTCACCCCTGACCATGGCAACAGTTGCTACCCACCCAAGATGCTAAATTTAGCGAACTCACCCTATAGTGGGAAAATACAGAACTTTCTTTAAATCAAGAAAAGAAAATTCTGAAACATTATTCTATGAAATAAAATCATTTAATTCATGTATAAGGTCACAAAAGACATATACAAAAGTGTAAATAATTGTGACATGTTTTCAGATAAAACTAAAATATGTGTGAATATAACATAACTGATGTAGTCCAAATTCATGTATTTTCAGAAAAAATTGTGCAACATACAGTGAATTGTGGTAAAGTGTCAGGAGGGCAGAAAAATGGAGAAAAGAGGCTGAATCATAGAACAGGGATCATTCCATCATGATCCAGGATTAATGAATAAGGAGATAAGTGATTCTTAGCCTTGTGGTGAAAACATCTGTGTAAATCATACACCCCACCCCTCCTTGCCACGACACTTATAAATTAATGACACTTGTTATGCAATCATAAAACTGTGAAATTTCTTAAGTTAATGGGGAAATACATATTAACTTATTACTTGGGAAATCATTCCTTTTACTCATTGTAAAACGCAGTTAACTTGGAAAAACATTCCTTTTGCTCATTGTAAAACGCAGTTAACTTGGGAAAACATTCCTTTTACTCATTGTAAAACGCAGTTAACTTGGGAAAACATTTCTTTTACTCATTGTAAAACGCAGTTAACTTGGGAAAACATTCCTTTTACTCATTGTAAAACAAAGTTAATTTGGGAAAACATTCCTGATTTACTGCAAAACTTATCAATTCATAGAAAATCGCACTGCTATTACCTGTGGTGAAGCTTCTTACTTTGGAAAATATTCCTGTTACCCATGGTAAAATTATTAATTTGGGAAAACATTCCTTTTACACATTGTAAAAATGCTAACGTGTAATCACACTGCTGCTACCTATGGTACAGCGCAATTAACGTTAATTACGTAATATGATTCGCTATGTGAATCCAACTTGATTAGAGGTGAGGTATGCTTTAGATCTGGAATCCAGACGTAACTTCAAATTGACGGTTGCACTAAGTTCGAAGTACCTCACATGTAAGTTCCTTAAGGAACAGATTACACACATTTATTCAGGTCGTAGTGAACACCTTGAAAGATCTACCGCATGCTGGAAGCTACTGTTTCCTGGTTGGCAACAACCGCATGTGAACTTAGTGTTGTAAGTGCAGTCTTATAACCTAGCAAATCAATGATGGAGTCTGGCCAACTCGTATTATTGATTTGCCCAGGGTAACTATGCTGTAGTTACACCGTCACTCAGTGACATGGAAGTCCGACGGAATCCGTCCCATTAATTGAAAAAAAAAATGTAGTTGTTTTGACTTCCGGTGCTAGTCACCTTACAAGCGATGCAACATCGCTCTGAACAAGATATTCAAAATTAAAATAAGCAGGCATATGCTAAGTTAAACAGTTTGCTATGCAACGCTCAGTGACCGCTGATTTTACGGAAGCATGCATTAATCTAAGTTAAACAGTTTGCCATGCAACGCTTAGGTTCTCAGGAAAATTTTTACGGATGCCGCGCAACTTCTAAGTTAAACAGCTTGCGTTCGCAACGCTTAGATACCATATGTTACGGATGCCGTGCTATTTCTAAGTTAAACAGTTTGTAGATACATTGCTTAGATACCGGGATAAAATTTTCCGCATGTCATGCATATTCTAAGTTAAACAGCTTGCCATGCAACGCTTAGATATCGGGAATTTCACGGGTGCCTTGCATTTTCTAAAATAAACAGTTTGCAATTCGCAATGCTTAGATGCGACACTGCCGTGCTCCGGCAGATTAGTGCAAACCCGAATTAGAATAAAATATATAATACAGCAGCATAAATGAAAAAAAAATGCGTTATATGATTGCTGCAATTCGATTTAAAATTTAAATCATAGGTTTCTGGAATTTTGGAATTCCAGTCTTCTAAATACGCCTGTGCCCTGGTCGCTTACGTTCAGAAGGACCAGTGCAGGTAGCACATGGCATAAAACGGTTCTTTTCCAGGTAAAAGAGCTCGTTTTCAAGGTAATTACCCTACAGACAAATCACTCTATAACAAGCACTCTAGTAACGAATACGAGTCGCTAGAGCATCGCACGACATTAGGGTCGAGAATTGTACAGATCACAATTCTGGCGGTATAACATATTTATTGCGAGGCAACGCAATAATTTCTTAAAATTCATGTTTGCTGGCGGAACCTTACTGTTAGGTTCGACCTGAGCATGTAGTCAAAATGGGTTGACACACATATACAGGAACAAGCTTCTTAAAATGCCATGATAGACGGCTTTCCGTATTGGTCGGTTTGAACTGTCGCTTGGTAGTCAAAAGGGAAAACAAACAAACATGAATACACACGTTCTTAATAAGCTACGATTGACGGCTTTCCCCCGGGTTAGTCTAAACTGTCTCGTAGTAGTCAAAATGGGTGAAACAAATACAAATAAACACATAATATATTGTACACGCCACATCAACCAAACCGCATATATGAATGAGTCGCAGTACTCGCAATGCCGTTTTGAATAAATGAAACATAGACTCAAATACAGACACTAACAAAATACCACCTAAACGTGGAGTATGTGGAAACAATTTAAATATTAAGTACGCAATAAGCACACAATCGTGAAAATTTTCATTGGGAATAACAGTAAATGACACTTACATTAAGGGGTTAAGCGAATACGACTTAACGGGGTATAAAACAGGTATCCTGTCCCCACCCTTGTTCAAATGCTTATTTTGTTACTATGTAGCATGAAAATATTACTAAATAAGTAAAAAGCATGATGAAACCGATTTTGATAACTTGTTCGCCAGTTTGAGTCCCAATACGAGACCAAACAAGTGATACATTCAGAAACATACAAGTTTCTGGGCGACTCATGTATGTAGCATGCATATGATATTTTTATTATTTATGAAAACTGTGTATTCCGATGAAATCTCATTGCTATTGGTACTACAGGAAAATATTTAAATTTGACAATGTCAAATAGTACTGTTCGAATCGAACCGTGGATATTCCATATTTTATAAATTATTTATTTGCCCAAGGGAGCAAATCAAAGTCACGTTTGGCTATAAAAAGTGGCTTTTCTTCCAAAGGTGAAGAGGCAAGAAACGAGATTTCAAAGGGAGAATGTTGAAAGTTAATGAAGCATAGCTAGTAACGCTTGTGTTTTCTTTCACTCCCCCAGCTAGAGCAGAAAGTAGGCCAAATGGTTGGCAACGTAATTACCGAGGGTAGAGGAAACCCACTCAGCCTTGAACGACCTTGGCCGGACCAGTGGCCAACTCGAGGTCAAAAGTAGAGCACAACACGATATGGGAAAGTGCCACGCCTCCCTCGTCGAAAGCGAGAGGGTAAACAAATCCATGTGGCCAGCCCAAGGAAAACGAAATATCATTTATTTCAGATCAACAGCAACAAAGTTGATTTTATAAAATATTGAGTTCAGTCACATGGAGAATGCGCTCTCGAGTTTTGCATGCACTTAAACCATACAATATTTTATTCCAAAATTCCACCCAGACTAGCATTGCTTAATTAATATAGCAATTTAATCTTGCTGTACATAATTATTGCCCTGATTTCTGTGAAGGTTGTTTTTTTACCTCAAAGAAAGGTCCGTTTTTCCTAGTCACACGGCAATTAACTTTGGGCCGCCGGTGAATGCGAAATTTTTGCTTAATTATGTAAAGCAGTTTCTGTTATAAATGAACTGGGTTTGGAAGCTAAAATAAGGAACCACTAAAAAGGTACCATGATTTTAGAATGAACAGGGATTATGTAGGGAAATAATTAATGGCTTAATTAATATTCATAACAGAAACAATACAATTAATTAATTAAATGCATAACTGCATAATATCATACATTTATTAAATGCATGAGCCGAGTATTTATTCGGATAGATCAAAACGACTCCAGATAGCAATTATAATTGGGAGTCCTTCTTCAAAGACGACCGAGAGGCGGCAAGATCATTTGAGACTGAACAAGTGTAATTACACCTATTGTTAGAGTTTAAAAGATGGCATTACCAGCTGACATTATTTACGATAGTTTCGTAGAAGCTAAATGACTTTCTAGAACTAGATTTAATTACGATAAGATCGTCGCTCTTGATCGATCACTACGTGGAATAACAATAAGTCCCTCCCACACGGGATGCCGGCATATACCTTCAAAGTGCCGCGTACGGGCAACAATTAATGAACCCGAACGCAACAATAGAATGATTGACAGGCGGAGAGGTCCTGATTGATGATAAGGGCCCAAGCTGTCCAAATGTTACTATATTTAGCATTTCAATAATAAATCAATACTACAATGGATTGATCATGGCCGATAACGCCACAGTATTTAAGCTGAACCTCGGAATGCGTGATATCATCCGATCACCAGCAGCTTACCAGACGCTAACTAGTTCACGCCAGTCAAATTCCGAAGGCCGCAATGCAGAAGTAGGCCAGGCAGATTTCCGTGCCGAGCTAGCGACGGGGCTTCGCCGCTCAGCCGACCCGTGGGCCCATGGCCGCACTCAAGCTTCAATTAATGAGCTAAGTATTCTGATTGATTAGCGATAGCTAATTGTGTTTATGCTTAACTAGTACCAATCCGTACGCTACTAAATTAACCCGAGTTTCCCTTAATTTAACTCAAAGAATATAATAATGATTAGGTTTACCGCTCGACTTAATCCGTAATGCCATTCGTTAGACTCATGTCAAATCATTGTAATCATACAATCAAATCATAATAATCTGTCACTGATTTAATTGGCCATATGTGGGGTCAATATTGTGTACAGCGGAGTGTTGATTAAAGGCCCAGTATAATTGGATGTTTGCTTATTATTTAGCCTACCTATTTTATACTTGATTAGTGTTTTATACAATTGTTTGCCCTTATGCCATCCTGAACGATAATGTTTATTCTAGTCAAATGGTCACTGGAATAGAACATTACACACTTGGTGCCGCTATTTTGTTTTCCAAGATGGCCGCCCCACTAGGTGCTGCCATTTTGTTTTCCAAAATGACCGCCTCCACTGGGTGCCGCCATTTTGTTTTCCAAGATGGATGCCCCCACTGGGCACTGCCATATTGTTTTCCAAGATGGATGCCCCACTGGGCACGCCATATTGTTTTCCAAGATGGATGCCCCCACTGGGCACCGCCATTTTGTTTTCCAATATGGCCACCCCTACTGGGTGCCACCATTGTAAGGAAATTAATAATGGCTTAATTAATATTCATAACAGAAACAATACAATTAAATAATTGAATGCATAATTGCATAATATCATACATTTATTAAAATGCATGAGCCGAGTATTTATTCGGATAGATCAAAACGACTCCAGATAACAATTATAATTGGGAGTCCTTCTTCAAAGACGACCGAGAGGCGGCAAGATCATTTGAGACTGAACAAGAGTAATTATACCTATTGTTAGAGTTTAAAGGATGGCATTAGTAGCTGAAATTAATTACGACAGTTTCGTAGAACCTAAATGACTTTTCAGAAGTAGATTTAATTACGATACGATCGTCACTCGTGATCGATCACTTCGTGGAAAAACAATAAGTCCCTCCCACACGGGATGGCGGCATATACCTTCAAAGGGCCGCATACGGGGAACAATTAATGAACCCGAAAGCAACAATAGAATGATTGACATGCGGAGAGGTCCCATTTGGCGATAAGGGCCCAAGCTGTCCAAATGTTACTATATTTAGCATTTCAATAACAAATCAATACTACAATGGATCGATCATGGCCGATAACGCTACAGTATTTAAACCGCATCTCGGAATGCGTGATATCATCCGATACCAACCGCTCAACAGTTGTTAACTGGTTCACGCCAGTCAAATTCCGAAGGCCGCAATCCAGAAATACGCCAGGCAGATTGCCGTGCCAGGTTAGCGACGAGGGCTTCGCCGCCTAGCCGAGCCGTGGGCCCATGGCCGCACTCAAGCTTCTATTGGATAGGTGGACGACTAGACAATCATCTAACTGACAAGGTGCGTGGATATTTTAGACACGGTCCAGAGTTCGAAAAATTCGTACAGATGGCGGCAGAAAAAGAAACGAAAATGTCTCAACCAATAAAACATTCACACAATTTCATGTCTGAAGTTCACAATTTGTGTGTGCGTGTTTGTGTAGTGTTGGTGTAGATGCATCAGAAAATTTATATTTGTCAAAAACCTTGTTTCCATAATTGTTAAAATAATCGTCTTGCATCTCCAAATTCTATTATTAGTTTCTTAAACTAATATTTTTCACAGTTTCAATAAATTACCAGCCAAATGTTGTACTACACCGAATCGATGAAGCGACATTGTGCAGACAACAACTCAGACAGGCAGGAAAACTAAATGACAACAACATACTTCCCAAGATAATTATGCCAGTAAAAATCCCAAAATGCACCCCCATCATTGTTTCTCCAGTTAGTGAGGAAGGGGAACGGAGTAAAGAACACCAAAATACTTCGTACAAAATTATTCCTTCCAAAGAAGTTATTCATTCAAGGATTTTATTTACAGATGACTTTGTTGCCTCCCCAGTGCCACTGATATCGACAGGGAAAAGATCAGGGAGTGACTCTGATAAGTCAAATCAGGCGGAAACATCATCTGAAGATGAGACACCTCGTAAGAGAAAATAACTTAGTAGAGGTAAATTTGTAACTAAACTTTTGTCATTGATTTTGTCAATGTAACAATATTGCAGTTTAATGTATGGCATTTTCTTTACAAAAACAGGTTTCAAAAGAGAACGAAAAGTCAGAAAATATGCTTGGCGCCGGCAGTTAACATGTCCTTTTGCATACTGTCAGTCAAAAACGAGTAACATGTCGCGACATGTTAGGATAAAACATTTGGTATCAAAAAAAGAAGACGTCAAAAAGCTTAGCAGAAAAACTGATTGCTAGGCAGCAGTTAAGGAACGAAAATTAATTAAGCAGGTACAAGCATATCAGATTTTCCTTTTACTGAGACACACGAATGTGAAAAATTAATACATCTCAATTCCAGGCTTGCACTGTCGAATGGTGCAAATGGATAGGTGGACGACTGGACAATCATCTAACTGACAAGGTGCATGAATATCTTAGACACGGTCCAGAGTTTGAAAAATTCATGCAGATGCAGCAGAAAAGAAACGAAAATGTCTCAACCAATAAAACATTCACACAATTTCATGCCTGAAGTTCACAATTTCTGTGTGCGTGTTTGTGTAGTGTTGGGGTAGATGCATCAGAAAACTTATATTTGTGAAAAACCTTGAACCTTGTTTCCATAATTGTAAAAATAATCGTCCTGCATCCCCAAATTCTAATATTATTTTCTTAAACTAATATTTTTCAAGTTTCAACAAATTACCAGCCAAAGGTTGTACCGCACCGAATCAATGAAGCGACATTGTGCAGACAACAAATCAGACAGGCAGGAAAACGAATTGACAATAACATACTTCCTAAGATAATTATGCCAGTATAAATCCAAAAATGTGCCCCATCATTGTTTCTCCAGTTAGTGAGGAAGGGGAACTGAGTAAAGAACACCAAAATACCTCATGCAAAATTATTCCCTCCAAAGAAGTTATTCATTCACGGATTTTATTTACAGATGACTTTGTTGCCTCTCCAGTGCCACTGATACCGACAGGGAAAAGATCAGGGAGTGACTCTGATAAGTCATATCAGGCAGAAACATCATCTGAAGATGAGACACCTCGTAAGAGGAAAAAACTTAGTAGAGGTAAATTTGTAAAGGGATACCCTTGAAGTTAAAGCTGGGAGGGGGTATTCATTGGCTATGCGGTAGACACAGTAGGATATAGAGTGGAATCCCCAAACTTACTTGGTCGTTGAAACTATACATGTAACAGTTGATGAGGTTAAGTTATGGGGAAGGGAGAAGAGGTCCTTGCAGTATAGGCCTCAGAGTGTGCCCAACCCAGTCTAAGTGCAACTACATTTAACTATGGAAAGGGACTTAGTTCGGGTACAGAGTCGGAATCGGATGGTAATTCTAGGTAGAAGCCAAAGGTAAGACTGAGGGCCCACTAACCATTGAAGAAGTTCCTCCACGACCAT
>JAHWFP010245107.1:0-17032 GCA_023313725.1 Lithobius niger | reverse complement strand
CAGAATTTTGCCTCTCATCCCCAAATGAATTCGTTATAAAAAAAAAATGTTCTGTCTAAATAATTCCCACTTGTTGAAGTTTTGATTTCAGCAAGGTATTAAGAACACTAAGCATTAAACTTAGGTCAATACTTTGCTGTTTGTTTGCATATCGGCATTAGATCGGTTTGGCCGATACTTACGTTCCAGTATCGGGCCATCGGCATCAAGTTTTAAAAGATGATATCAGAACTGTTGATTGATTATTGACACTGCATCATGCTTAGGTTTCTTTTTCATGTGAAAAATTTATTTATACGATTTGAGCAGCTAATCTTTTTTATGTATTGCTTATAGTTTGCTTATCTCATTGCACAATTTTTTGTCTCATTTTACTAGTATTCGAACGGCAACCAATAGCCAAGTAGGAAGACTGACCATGTCAGATAAGGTTCTCATCAAAGACGACTCTCCAGCTGGTGAGCAACTTCGTAGGCTACATTTATTTTGTTTTCATTGATCGAGTTGAACTATTGCGCATTTATGTCTCAGTGAAGCCTCTTTATAACAATAAGCCATTGGTCTTTTAACAGAGCAGATTTTGCATTACAAAATTGTTGACAGGTTTTATTATGTACAGTAAAATTGCATTGTATCTGCTACATCAAATTACCTGACTTAAGATTTTTCTGCAACCATCATCCATAGTGCCTCCTATGACTGTATAGAACAAACTGAACTGTATCTTGCGAACTAAGGGTGTTCGGCATTTCACATGAAAAATACAGAACCAAACAAATTTTCACTTCTAGTCAACAAATTTTGTATGTCTGATTACACCATTTCGAAGGGTTTTTTTTTTTTTGGCCAGCTTTCCAGCGGTCCAAACTACAAGTTTTTAGCTTTTAACTGTTTAGAAATTATAAGGAAAAATGTGAAAGGGAGAGGAGGTTGTTAAAAATTTGTGCACTTACCTTATAAGTCGAAAAAAATATTTTCTATAGTTCTCTTCCACGTAAACAGCTCCTTACCTAGGGGCAAGTCGAAAAAGATTTTGGGAAGGGGAAGAATTTTTGCATGTTTGAATTTTACTTGTCAGTTATTACTCATCATACTGTTTAGAATTCTACTGCTCAATATTTTCTCCTTATTCTAATGAGCTCATTTTTATTTACCGTAAATCGCCTATTAAACGCCCATGGGCGGCTAAAATTAATTTGATAAAAAAGGGGAGGGGGGGTTAACAAGGCTAAAACAAAATTTCTGACCTTAACATATTTTTTGGGGTGGCCGTTTAGGCCTAAATCCATCACGGTAAAGTTGATTATTCACGTGCGCGGTCTGGGTTCAATCTAGCATTAACACAATTTTTTTTTTTTAGTGCATTGGAAAATTGATTAAAAGTTTACCGAAATCAACGTTTTATCTCTTTAAATCTTGGTTGTTCTACAGCAAAATTAACGAAAATATTCATAAATTTAATGAAATCAACATTTAATCCAACACGATTCACGGGAGCATTTATAATCACGGAAAAGTCGGCAAGATTAGGCCTACGCGATCGATCATTGATGTGCGTAATATGGATTCCGTCTAGTGAAAACTTTTTACCTTTTTCCCATTTATTCTCAAATTTAGTTTATTAGATCGTCCTCCTTCCAATATCTAACATAATTCAAAGTTAAAACTAATTTTTAACCTTCAAACACACAAACCTCCAAAACAGACAACGTGATTCACCACTGGAAAATGCGTGCGTTGACATTTATCACCATAGAGTTATTGTCGTCCAAGACGGAAGTTCCGGCGGAAATAGACGCGTAGGTCTGGACCAGTGGAGCCCCAGTAGTGGACGCGAAGTGGTGGACGCGTCAAGACTGCGTAAGCGCTTGAAACATCTGGTCTACCCCGTCCGCTATGACGTTACTCCGGTTGGCGTTTTCCAGTCGTAAATCGCGTGTCTGTTTTGATGGTTAAAAATTAGTTTTAACTTTGAATTATGTTAGATATTGGAAAGAGGATGATCTAATAAACTAAATTTCAGAATAAATGAGAAAAAGGTATAGCGTTTTCGCTAGACTGAATCCATATTACGCACATCAATGATCGATCGCATAAGCCTAATATTGCCGACTTTTACGCGATTACAAATGCTCCCGTGAATCGTGTTGAATTAAATGTTGATTTAGTAAAATTTGTGAATCTTTTCGTTAATTTTGCTGCAGAACAACCAAGATTTAAAGGGATAATACGTTGATTTCTTTAAACGTTTGAAGTTTTTAGTCAATTTCACGATTGACAAAAAAAAAAACGGTTGGAGGGGGGGGGGGACGTTAATAAGGCTACTATACGATTTCTGACCTTAAGGCATTTTTAGGGGGTGGGCGTTAACAAAGCCAGGGCGTTTATTAGGCAATTTACGGTATTTTTTTTTTAGCTTTGATTTTCAAACATAATGAGACAAATTTTGATTTGCTGAAAAAGTTTTCAGCAGGGATGGGGGCGGGGCCCCTTAGAAATTCGGGGCCAGGGACAAATGTCCCTAATGTCCCTGCCTTAATTCGGCCCTGACCTTTTAATAATAGTTTACTCATAGTACTGATAAAGAAATTCTATTTTTAAACTTATTAACAAGCAGTGGCCATAAAAGTAATTAAAACTCCATGTAGGCATTCGTATTTATAGGCTAGCTGTTATTTCACCTGTAAAAATGGGCAGTGTTCTCCAGTTACTAGAAAATGTTAATCCGTTCATTGTTAATGTTTCCCTGTTAGTAAATGCTAATTCGATTTACTGGATTGTTGTTAATATTGTTGTACGAGGTATCGTTATGAAGGGGCTTGACTGTGACTTTATTAAAAGGACAAAGGCATAAGTTAATTTCATAAAATAGCTCATACTCGAGCAACTTGAACACGCCTTTGCATCATAAGGGATTAAGTAATAATTTCAAGGCAAATTTTTATGTCGGACGAACAGAGTAAAATTGTATTTGAACATATTTGCATTTGTATTTGCACCATCTAAGTTGACTGAGACTGACAACTTAAATGATGGCTACAAAACAAAGAATGCGAGATGATAGCAAGTTTTCCTCATAACGAAATACCGTAAATTGCCTATTAACTGCCCTGGCAAAGCTACCACCCTCCCACTAAAATGCTTTAACTCATAATAGTGAAATGGCCTTATTACTGCCAACCCCTTAAATTGCCTTTTTCATCCAAAAATGCTGTCCGTAGCTGTTTCGATTATAATCTTGCTCATTCTCTAAACTCTGTCTCATTACGACGAATTTCATGCATCCTCTCGTACTCTTCCCATGTGACTCCACCATCTTGTATGGCGACGTTGTAGGCTCCTGCTGTTGTCCAGGTTTTCTATGTGGATGGGTGTAAATTTTGCTCAAAAGTTAACAACTTAATACTGTATAGATCAAAAAGGTATTACTGAGATTGTGGACCTGGTTTGCTACTTGGAAATGGGCACCAGGTTGCGCAGACATTGTAGATAATATCAATTCACCATGAACTCGTGTGCCGACAATTTGCTCGTCATATTCAAGGACAGTATTGATAAAATACTTCAAACCTGGTTGAAGTCGGATCAGAGGGCTGTTCACCGTCAACAAAAGACGGATGGCCCTAAAACATCATTGGAAGAAGGCAAAGAGGATCCGTCTAGAATTTTACAAGAAGTTAACACCCTAATGGATTCGTCAGTCATAGCAATGTGGTGGTGGCCCCAGGTGGAGATGAAAATGGTGGAGGACATTGACCCCAGGAGGAGGTGGAAATGTCGAGATGTTGGTGGTGCGGGAGTAGTGGATCTTGCGTCACTAGACGGTTCGTGTGATTTTCGTCGCTGTAGTGAAGTGTGATGATTTTGTGGATTTGCCAAAATTTTGGCAAAATGGATTATCTCGTCAGTTAAGGCTTGCTAAATTTCATTCACCAAAGAAATCTAGAGATTATATACATTACTCACCTTCGAAAAAAAGTTGGAGGTCATCTTGGGTTCCAGCTGCAAAGAATCGTCATCAATCACGATCGCCTGGATGTGGGTCACGGGAAGACTGACTTCAAGTGGTATAAAGGAGTCTGCAGTCACTTATGCAGCTTCAAGCAGTGATCATCCAGAAGGAATGTCTTTTCGTTGTGGATTGGGTGTTCCTTCAACGGTTAGTGATCAGTAGTTGTCACATTTCTTAGTGAAGAGCTACCAGAACGGATGGTGAAGAAAAAACTTTTCATGAACCACTGTGTGCCACAAAGACATTGCGTTAATGCTAGATTGGATCCAGAACCTGTACGTGAATTGGGGATGTGCTATTGTATCGAAATATTATACAGATATTGATACTTGGGCATCGGTGGTGATGTCGAAAATCAAAAGTCGGTATTGAAAGTATTGTAGGCTTACAAAGACTGCAGTATCAAGAGTATCGACTAGGTTTTGGATCATAAAATAATTTCACTAGCTTATACAGTTGTAGATCTCTACATGGTCTGTATCAAAAAAGTATCGGTATCTGAAAAGTATTGGTATTTAGAAAGTATTGGTGTCGAGAAAGGATCGGTGTCAAAGAAAGTATTGGTGTCAAAGAAAGTATCGGTGTCAAAGAAAGCTTCTGTATCGAAGACATATCGGTATCGATGAATATCGAAGAAAGTATTGGTATCAAAGAAAGTATCGGCATCGAAAGTAGTATCAGTATTGAGAAAGTATCGGCATCAAGAAATTAATGCTATACCAATACTCGGAATAATATAGTATAGGTATCGAGTTGAAAAACCTGGCGGGAAACCTTATGGAGTAAGCATGCCTTCCGTAAATTGTGTTGGATTAAAAGTTGATTGTGTTAAATGTATGAAGCAGAAAAATCACTATTTAAGGGAACGAAAAGTTGATTAAAGGTTATGTATGTGAATGATCTCTGACTTATACATGATGAAGGAAACAACCTCCATAAACGGATATGGGGTACAAAATGTGTTTTGCTTTATTTAGTACTCTTTTCTCCAATTTTTTTTTATTAAATTAACTCCAACCACCCTCGATTGACCACTTAATGAAAGTTTAGTTTGTAGAAAATAAAATCAAAATAAATGGCGTACTTCGATAGCTTGTAGATTTTGCAAAATGTTAAGTTATTTTGTGCAGCACACAGAAATTCAATTTTAGTTACACCATGGAAAATTCCTGCATTGACTGAGGCCAGGCTATATATGTACCACTTGATATTACTAAAAATAACGTTACTTATGACTATACTGTCCAACTTTACTCACTGAATAATTGTTTATGACACTAGACTGATGTTGCAGTTAAAGAAGTACTTTAGACCAGTGGAGAACAGTTGACGTATTAGTGGCACAGATTAAAAAAAATATATAAGGATGCCGAGATATTGGTGAGGTAGATGAAAACATATGTTGGTAATGAAGATAGAAATACATTGGTTCATTGAAGGAGTGCCTACCTGTTGGTGGGATAGTGAAACAAATACTTTGGCCCACTGAAGGCCGGCCAACATACTAATGCTGCGGATAAAGTTTGTGGCCCAATGAAGGGTGCCAACCGGTTGGTGAAGTAGTTAAAAAATGCATTGCTCCAATGTTGGGTGGCCTCCACGCTGTTAGGAAGTAACTAAAACGACATGTTAAGCCACTGTCATGGTGCTTATACCTTACGGTTGATATTCAGGAGATGCTACATTGGGTCATGTCCTTTCCCTGAAGTCGGACAGGGCAACTTTGCGCCACTGTGGTAAAACCATTGCCAACATTAACAACATGACCCGTAGTTTGCTAGTGTTCGGCCAATCATTGTTACTTCAGTAGCTGTGAGTCTAGGTACTTTTCTTTTTTTTATAACCTAAACGACCTCCTTTTAAATGGTACTGGTATTCAGATTGGTAGTTATAGGTATTCAGAAAGTTTGCCTTGGAATAACTTGCATCTAGCTTTGTAGTTGAGTTAGTTGGCAATAAAAAAAATAGCTCACACTGTGACAAGCGAAGCTCCCAAACTGTTAATTCATAATTTTTATTGTAACCAAGACCAAAATTTCAAAATTAATGTTGTATGACATTGTGAGAATTTCGCTTATCACAGCTGCACAATTTTTTTTATTAATTTATGGTTTTTATTTCAAGTTAGCTTAAATTTTTGGTTGATTTAGCTCTTTTATCAGTATGCAGACAGTTTACAGTATGTTTATTGGATGGTGTTAAGTTTACCGAAAGGTAGGTTAAAAGCATCTGCAGCAAAGTGCTCTAGCTTAGGTTCTTAGCTCAGTGCATGCAATCTGTTGGCTATGGCGCCATTAAAACTGGATGCCAGACACTTCCAAGTTAGTTGAATCCTCTCCACCCAGAAGTCTTTTTTTTTCTTTTCTCTTCTCTTGCCAACAGCTGAAGGCAAAGAGCAATTGATTTCCAATGAAGGTATGCACCTCTAGTTTTATCTCTTAAGGCTTAAGTAATTTCTAGCAATGCACCAATCTCTGTATAACATTGAAATTCTTGTCTTAGCTTAATAGAAGTTCAGTATTAACATTGTAAAATGGAGTTGTCATTTAAAGTAAAGTCTTAGATTAATAACGAACTTGACACTATGTAAAGGTGCTCTGTTTGTCAGGCTTGTTAATAGGGTTTTGTGTAGGAAGTTTATGGTTGTGTGGGGGGTAAGGGACTTATCAGTAGTGTCGCCGACTTTGTCGGAATCAAAATAATTTTCGTTGCCAAGTAGATATTTTTGTTCTATACAGTATATTGCAGTTGCTAAATTGATAAGAGACCTGAAAACTGTAGTAATTTCACATATTGTGCAAAAACGTCGTTTTCATTATTGTTTAGGCTCTTAATAGTCATCCATGTCAAAATCGTGTCAATTTTTGCGACAGCTTTGCTAGTTCTAATATTATTTGAGAGCTGTGATGGTGCTAATCTCAAACATATAGCTTCAGTTTTGAAATTATTTGGCAAAAAAATCTGTATATATCTAGTTTTTTTTTTAATGGATGTTATTGCGATGGTCTTTCTCATAAAGCCTAATGGTGAAGTTTTCGTTGCAGATTTTAAATTTTATATCAGTCTAAATAGACTTAAAGAACATATCGCTGTAACCAACCATCTTTATGCACCTAACTTCCTTCGATTTTTTGTCGAATTTTTTTCGATTTTCTACAAGGACAAGTTTACTATTACCTCAGGGAGGGGGAATCGGTAGGGCATTCGTTTTCCAGATTGTTTCTATACACGGTATGAAGCCTTTAGTTAATTTTGCGGCATATAAACAATGATTGACGATAGATTTGGTGGGCGTTAACTCAACTAGTTCACAATTTTGACCTTAAAAGCATTTTAGCGGGTGGACATTAGCTTTGCCTAGGTGTTTAATAACACGATTTCAGGTAGACACAATCTTGATACCAAGTAACATCAGCAGATTTAGGTTTAACTAAAAGTCTCTAACAGTAGCCTGGTAATATAGCTGGTTTACAGTTATTGGCAAATTAAAACAAAGGCTCTTGTTTAACCAGGGATGATCCAAGATTAGTATTTCTTTCTGGCCTTTGGGAACGTATTTCCTAATCAGTTAGCTGTTGGTGAATACCTTAGTGTTAAGTTAAGCCCTTTGTTGCAGGGTCTACTGTAGGTGGTGGACAAGATGCGGAAACTGGGGAAGCGAAGGTGTGGGACAATGAAGACGAAGGCGTGGCTTACAGCTGGAGTTTCTTTCACGTGATGTTTGCTTTGGCAGTACTGTTTGTCATGATGACGCTGACAAATTGGTTCGAGTAAGTAAAAACTTTTTTCTAGTTGCCTTGGAAATATACATTACCTTTTTTATAGCATTCTCCTTCTCAAAATGCTGTTCAATGTAGATAAAATCGAAGATGTCCTTCCGGTTCGCTACCTACTGCGCATCTTAATGCGCAGCCTCCATCATATAAAAGCCGAGGCGGAGCAATAAGCTCACCTTTTCTTCTCTACTTGTCGCGCTGTTCACATCACTCTTCGACTTCTTCGTCCTCCTGCGGACGGGGGACGCTCCTAGGGACGGCTCCGTGTTTCCTGCTCCTCGCTCCGCTTTGCCAGCTTCAGCGGACCTGTCCTCTGCGGGTATGGTTGAAGTTTTCAAAATTTCTGCGGATCGTGAATCGCTCGATCCCACTCTTCTTCTGGCTGGTCCGCAGCTTCTTGCTGCCGCCGTTCCCCTTGGCTCCTCATCGTTGCGTTCGGGCGGTGCGTGGACCGATTCGGATGGACGACTTTCTCGTCCGCGGCTCCCCACTGCGCATTGCTTCTGCGCAGCCCTTTTGGATTGGGCCGTTTCACCGCTCACTGTCGGATTGCGCCTTACTTGCCTCCAGCATTGGATGCTGTTGTTTACTTAAAGGGGTATGATATCCCTCTGCATCATCACCACCTGCGCAGCCCTCTTTTCTGATATTTATTCTGACGATGCAGTCCGCTCGTCTTTCCTCAACCTTCGTCTTTCCTCGACCTGCTCGCTGCTCCTCAACTGATCCAATCCTTGTCCGTCCTCAACCTACGTTTCTTTGAAGCAATTCCCCTGCGGCCTGTTATGGCCTTAGATGGTTTTGTTACTTCACACGTCCATTCCGACCTCACGTTCCTCGTTACCACCAGCACGACTAACATCACGTCGTCCTTCATTCCCCAACGAGACCTCAGTCTGGTAACGGGGAAAGGAGGGGGGGGGGACGCTTGCACCCCTTAGAAGGACATCTTGTCACTGCTACAATCGTAGATCCTTACTCCATCATCTTCACGGATCCACCGGTCCAGCTACTTTCACTATCCTCTCCTGCCTCTGGATCTCCCGGTTTCCTCTGTTCCGCCCTTAGGAGCGGATACACAGAAAACCGATGCTTCTATTTTCGCAAGCGTTACACCGCCAATCGGACGTAATCCCGTCCGTCGCTCCTCAAGCCATCCTCTTTCCCTACGGAAGCACCTAAAGGCGCCTTTCGCAGGAGCCAGCCTGCCTCATGACATGTTCTTTACTTTTCGCAGGCACCTGCTTCCAGAGGACCATCCATCCTACCCAGAGGACGTACAATACAAGGACGGCTGCATTCTCATTCCCGTAGGACGAGCGTCCCTCCAGCCACGTCCGTGTTCCATAGGACGGGCGTTCCTCCAGTCACGTCCGCACCTCATGGAACGAGCGCTCCTCCAGCCACATCTGCATCCTCCATCCCACGTTCTACATCCTACTAGGACGAGCGTTCTTTCATTCACGCTCCGCGTCCTACAGCACCATCGTTCCAATACCACAGGCTAAGGGAACGCCTTGGGATGGTTCCTTACTCCGCACCCCTCATTCCGCATCCCCACTGCGCGCTCCGCCTGCGGACGACTGTGCGATTTCTGACCGTATGCGCTCTTAAACTGCTCTTAAAATGTTGTGGGATTTCCATCCACCAGGGCCCCACTCTGTTAGCCAGGTTAGTGGTCCCACCGCCTAGGTTGAGCCACCTGTGAATAAACCTATATAAGTACGTGTTGGCTTAAGGGCCAACGCTCATTATCTTACCACTCAATCCCTGTGTCTGTCTAAGACCCACGTTCCTGGAAAGGGGTTCATACCCCCGCAACGTTGTAGCCTAGATGTTTAGGTTAGGTTGCCCCCAAACGTAGCAATGTCAGCTACACAGCATTTTTGCAGATATATTAATAAAAACATTACCTACTGCCTGTTTCCCTAACTAAACATCTTGTAAACACCTGGAAATTTCCATTGGATGCACCTGGAAAACCTGGAAATGTCAGGGAAATTGAGTATAAAAAAATTGTCTGAACCCTGTTTGCAGAGACACACGTGAGGCTAATTGGTCTGTAATTATTCGGGTCGGTTTTGGTACCTTTCTTGTGAACCGGTATAATATTGGCTTCCTTCCAGTCTTCAGGTATCATACCCGTTTACAAGCAGCTATTAACTATATTACATAATATAATATAATAATCGTTTGTTGCGAGAACAACTGGAATGCGAAGGGTCCTATTTGGCCACTAACACGCAGCCAATTTTAATAAAACCAACCAAGAGGTTGATGGCAGGAGGCAAAAGGGTCTAAAAACTAACAAGACCCAATAGGTCAACTGTTTTCAGTCTGTCGGAAAGTGGGAATGGACGGTGCTGAAATAACCTCTGGTGGCAGGCCATTCCAAGCATGCAGCACGCGATTACTAAAAAAGAACTTTCGACAGTCCAATCTTGAACGATTCACAACGAGCTTAAGATGTGTCCCCGGGTCCTTTCACATCCACGAATAGTAAAAAACTGACCCCCATCGACTGACCCCCAAAGATTGTGTAAAAGACCATAAGTCATTACTCATGGTCTTTGGTCTTGGTCTAATGCCGGAGCAATGGAATTACTACAGTGCCGCAGTACCCATGACGAAATTTGATCCGGAACAGCAGCCTTGCTCGTATCCAATTCCAAAAGCAGATTGGAAATAGTCTGCACATTCACAAGTGTGTTGCGTGTTGGTCCTTGCAATCTAGGTGGTAAAGGTGTAGAATTCTCATTGGCAGGTGAGAAAATGGAGTTCAGCAACTCGGCTTTGTCAAGTGGAGACACGACAACAGATCCATCAGAACACTGCAAACGACCAAGCCTGTTAGGGGGTTGCCTTTTACGATTTATGTAACTGTACACTACACGAGGGTTTTTCGTAGAATTCCTAAGAACTTTGTTGCAGATGTCAAGTTTGTGTTTACGCAAGGTGCTAGTCAACTCGTTGCGACATTCTTGAAATCCTTTAAAGTCAAGCTCAGATTTCGTATTACAAAAGTGTTTCCACAGCCGATGTTTCATTTTAATAGCTTCCAGAATCTCAAGAGAAAGAGGACTCGACCACATTTAGCACTGTATACCGGAATAAATTTCTCAAAATTACCCAACATTCCTCTGCCGTCGTATCCACAAACTTTAATACCCAGTCGACTTCATCTAGTTTAATACCGATTTCATCATAACGACCAGCTATGAAATCCCTTTACCATTTGTTTTTCCTTCTCTCCACTTTGGAAATAAAGCCGTCCCAGACAATAACATCATGGTCGCTATTTCCCAATGGCTGTAAATGTCTAACATCGGAAATAGGCCAGTCCTCATCTGTGAATACAAGATCCAGAAGTGGCGGCTGATTATTCGGCACTGTTCTAGTAGGTAGCATTACGTGTTAGTGTAGCACAGTTCATTTACAGTGTCCAAAAATTCGCTATCAAAATCATCCGCACCATTAGCAATGGTGCTATCTTCCCATCTAATGTATTTGGCGTTAAAATCCCCTCCTAACATGATAGGTTCAGTAAGGCGTAAAGAGTGCAGTTTTGCCAAAAGGTCTTGATCCTAGTCTGGGCCATTGTCACCGCTATGGTAGCAGCATCCTACATAAAAACTATTACAGCCATGTACTTTAATTGGTAGGAATTCTGAAAGATGCCCTTTGAATTCCGAAACCACGGTAATGTCGTATTTTTCTTTAGCAATAATGCCCACGTCTCCATGTGTAGTTCGTAGTCGATCCACTCGATGAATTTGATAGCCTGAAGGAACTACCTCACTGTCAGTAATCGTTGGTTGTAACCACGTTTCAGTAATTAAAGCAAAATCAATATTTTCCGTAAGGCACAAGTGTTTAAACTCAGGAACGTTTGTCCTAAAATCTCTGCAATTGATGAGGGTGAAATGTAGACGATGAACTCCATTTGCTGGGGCAGGAATCTGCCTGCTCATTTGCCGTTTTTTGGCCTTGCGTTGGATGGCTCCAGATTTTGGTGGTCTACCCTTAAAAGGCTTGATAAGCGCGCCTTCAGGCCAAGGCATATGCTCTACAACAGCCTCCACATCATCTCCATTCAATTCAACACAGAAGGATGAGTATGTGTCGCATTTCGTCTCCAGTTTTTAGCAGCTGCCCTAATGAAATTACGAACGGTAAATGATACACCTGTTACCGAAGTGTTATCTTGGGTTAAGTAATAGTAGCTGTTGTACTGGGTTTCATGCTTTGTTTAACTAGTTGTCCATACATGTTGTGAATCACTAGCTTTGTTCGCTAACTCGTGGTTACAGGTTTGAAGCCACTACGTGCTCAAAGAGAAGAACATGGACTGTTACTCATAATTTGAGTGGAATATTGGTGTTGCGTGAATCCTCTGAAATTCATGAATATTTGGGTAATGGGGATTTGTAACAATTCTAGACTATTCCCGTACTAAATTCGTATAGTTTCCAAGTCCAGTTAATGAGCTATCACTTTCCCCCAATGCTGAGAGGAGGTGAAGCAACTTTTGTTCGTTTCTGGGTAATGCAGGAAAGCCAAACAGTGTTAAGAAGATCCATGTGAGTGGAAAGAGACTTTCAAAGAAGAACTCGCAGTTAAAGAACACTTTTCTAAAACCGTAATTAGGCAACTATATTTCGAAGAATTTCTGTTCAACTTCAATTCGTGGACTAAAATAGTGCCAATGTGACCTTAGCATTAGTGTTCATGCGCAACATATTTTTGCTTCTGTTGTAAACCTAAATTTTATCCTGTTTGGAAACTTTTAGATGTTTATTGAAGTGTTTATTGGAGTTTGTTTTCACTGCCAATTTTTGGTTAGTTTTGGCCTTGTCTACCCAGCCCCGGATTAGACTGAGAGTTCCTTTGGCAAGTGATATTTTCTTCAACGCTTTGTGGCCCATCTTTATCGCTCCTTTGACCAGATTCCTTGTGTGAAGGACGCTTGTAGTGAGAATGAGAATTATGAGAATGAGGGCTGACACTCTTTCTGCTGTGCTTCTTTTTACCGGGCGTATGTTCACTGTGAATTTCTTTATTTTCACTTGGATCGTTGCACTTGGAACATTAATCTTGAAGGATCGTAGTTTTGACTTGCTCGTGGATTGGCCTGATGCTTTTTTTCTCTCTTTCTGTTGTGTAGTTTAACTTTGCACGTAACAGAATAGGCAGTGGGTCCACTGACGGCGTGGGGGGCCGGGCCCGCCCACAATTCGACCTTGGCTTTTCATTTACGTCTAGCTGTCATCCGTGGATGGTAAAGTCAGGTAATTAGTAATTTTAATTCAGGCCTTTCAGTTGTCCTACTTTTTTGGTGAATGTTCTAATTTTCCAGCTTTAACAAAGTTTAAAATGCATCACATGCTGAAGTTGGTAATGTTCAGTACAGACACGGACCAGAATACAATCTGAACTAACAAATCTAAGCCAATCAGATTGTTAACACAAGAGAATTATTACAGTGTTCAAGGTTTCTTTTTCTTTTCCGATAATCCAGTTTCTGATATCTGCTGTGAATTCTACAGTAATTTTCTGTCACCGCTCTTACAGAAAGAATTACTTTGAAAGAGTTACTTTGGTGTACATACTTTATATACAAACTAAATGATCTTCTATTACAACGTGTAAGGCAATTTATGAATCCAGAGCCCTGGAGAATGTCACAGGCCGTGCTCTCCTGGCAATAAATGTAAGCGAAGAAAGAATCTCTTGCCAAACGAAAAATGTAAATTGGTTCTGAAACAGAAAAGACACCACTTTCAAAAAATTGGAGCGTATTAGACCATTTGACTGCATATAATGTATGATTGCATGCAACTTCTTCATGGTAGCGTACAAGAAACTGGCAAAAATATTGCTTTTAAAGAATACAGTTCTAAAGAACCTTCAGTGCCTTCATGGGTTGCAAAAAGGCAAAGTCTCTGCAACAAGCATTTCAACAGGTACTTAACAATGATGGGGCATCCCTTGGAGCCACTTGAAACAGGCAAGGTAATAGTTGAATGAAAATGTTAACACATTTGATTCTGATATAGTGATATTTCTTATGACTTGAAAAACATTGGAAAGTTGAATTCGGAGAATTGCTCTTATTGGGAAAAAATATTTCAACTGAAGGAGCCGAATGAAGAAGTAACCTCACTTAGCAAAAGTCATAATATGCAGCCTCGCTTTAGCTCATGGAAACGCTGATGTTAAACGAGCAATCTTGCTTAAAAATGCACGGATGACATCAGGGTGCATATCATTACACATAAGTTCCATCAGACTGAGGACTCTTTAAAAGACTATTAAAGAAAGATGGGGCTGAAAAATTCAGTGCTGGAAGGCCTGTTAATTTCTTGTTAAAAATGCTATCCGTAGATTTACCTTTTCTCGTCACAAAAATCGTATACATTCATTGCAAATGACAAGATGATTTCCACTCTCTTCGTGTCTTGCATGAACGTTGTGTTCAGAATCACGGTGATGTCGAAAAAAACAAAAGCTATACAACTGTGTGGGATAGTGTTGAATGAAACACAAGGAGGTCCTTTATGTCTTAGTAGAAATGGAAGAGGTCTCCTATAATTCTTTTGAAATTAGAAAAGGCTGTAGTTCAATCGTACAATAGCTTATTTAAAACTTAAATGTCAAATACGGTTGAAAATTTGATTTGTCAGTGAGATGATACTTAGAATGATTTGGCGTGTTGTTTAACATGTATTCTTGTAATTCAATGGTTCTGGCGATTTGGCTAAACAGAAAATTCGGCATTTTGGAGAACAAAAATCCCGATTTGGCGAATCAGAAATTCGGTCATCTGGTGACTCATAAAATGTCACTTTTGTTTCAGAAATTCATTTTGGAGGTTTTCAGAAAAATGCTATCCGGCACATTTTGCGATTGGTCACTTTCTGTGATTTGGCTATTCGCCACTTATCGGTAATTGGCAGTTTGTCACAATTCGGTGATTTGACTTTTTTAGCGATTCGCCATTTTCTGTGAATCACTACGTTATGTCATCTGTGATTCGTCATTGAAAAAGTGTTTTGGAGATTCGACTTTTCATTTCCGTGGTTTACAAGAAAATGCATTTCGGCACTTTCTGCGATTCAGTGGTTCGTCACAATACACAGATCGGCGATTCGTATCTTTCAGGAATCGGCGCTTATACTCATTCTGCAATTTGTCCTTGAAGTGTCAATTTTATTCCCTGCCTTCGTATAAAACATAGGAAATCTGCAATTTTACATAATTTTGTACAGATGTGCTGAGTCAGTGTCTGGATACAAAATTTTACGACTACAGAAATTATAAGTTATTTGTGAAAGTAATTACGGCTTTACCAATACAGATACCATACAGATATTATAGTAATATATCGGATTTTTCAACAGTACTACACTTGAAATTTTGTTTCCCTTTAACATGGAAAACATTGTTCCCTGCGTGCAGAATGCCACGAATCTGGAAATGAAGTACGCCAGGAAGTCTTATCCTTAACGAGATCAGTGTAACTAAACCTAGTTAGTTGCTCATAACAATAATGGAATTTTTGCAGCTTCTGAACCAACAATGCTTGCTGAATTAATTGATAATAATTGTTAAGCTGTTTCAAGTTTATTTTCAAAGACCCTTGGGCAAGCATAACGAGGCTTCACTGCATCGGTATTGGTAAAACAGATATGCGGTATCAGATCGGTACTGTCTTACGATCGCCGAGTTCGAAACCAAGCGCGCGCCATGTTGTAAGCCAAAGAAGAAAAACCAGTACAACGCCTGATGAAGACAGTTGAATTCCATGTACTAAAAAGAACTGTCGAAAATTTGCGGAATACGGTGACGTATTCTGTTTGTTTTGAGATTGAGCTTAATTTTTTCGAATTCTTGAATAAGATCGTGAAGTGAACTCTCATAGTAGTTTTTGGAACTTTCTTATTTTTAAAGCCTTACAAATCATCATTTTGAATCCTCAGAGATTGTAACTTGGTTTCACTTTAGTCTCGTAAACATTGTACCACGAGATAATGGAAACTGATATCAGTGGATGTTTTTCAACATTGAAATCGGTCATAGAAATCAGTTCAGCACTTCAGTGCATCCGTACCTTAATTACCGTACTTCATATCTAATACAGTTTAAAACCATCCAATGGTGCAAGTGTTCAGTTAGCCATTCTTTTAATGAACTGAAATTGACATTAAAACAAGAGGAGTGTGAATTGCGATTTATTGTTGCTTTTCTTTCCTTGCAGCCCTAATTCTTCTTCAATGGAAAATCTGAACAGCAACAATGGGTCACTGTGGATCAAAATCATCTCCAGCTGGGTTTGCATTGCCCTTTACGTATGGACTTTGCTTGCACCTCTTGTGCTGAGTAACCGGGAGTTTAGTTAAACTGTTAAGTACGCAGCTTGCAAAAAAATGCAAGCGTGTTAAAAACTACCACAATTTCCTTTTCAACATATTTAACCGAGGTTGACAAAATGTGTCATCTAATAGCTACAAGGTAAACCTGTTTTGTGAAGATTTCCAGTTTGTGGCCGTGACAATTGTAAAATATTTATTACCCGTGCAACAGACTGGCTAAATTTGTTATTAATTGACTTGTCACAGCATGTATCCATAGGAATGTCTCCCCATTTTCTTGCATTATGAACAAAAATTTCTTTCAAAAGCAATCACGTTTAAAGCATTGGTGCACTGATGATAGTGTTACTGTCCAATTGTTCCAAGTCTTAAGCAAAAAAAACCAGTGTAGTGGATAATTTGGTAACTGGCATAAAAGTGAGCACGTACTGAAGATATGTGCGATTCTGTTCATAAGTTGTATGTAGGTGGCTTTTTTTGTGTGGATGCTTGATTAGTACTGTTGATCGTTAAGATCTGGCTTAAAAGTAAATAATTGTTGAAAATTACAGTACTTGAGCCCATGATTCACAATACTTTTCCAAGATTCTGATCTAACAGTTTTTACATTAAATTGTTTTATTGTTGGCAGCGTATATGTTTTCTTGTGAAGTGAAACTGAATTTAGTAGTGTCCTACTGCTAAAAGGGTGAGATATAACTTGAAAGTGTAAGATGTAACAGTAGCTAGTGCAAGTTAAATTGAAGGTTTACTTTTATTTTTGTCGTGTTTGTGGGTGTGACCACGCATTTCCAAGCTTGCCATGTGATAATAGCTATTTGTTCATTGACCATGTGTCGTCAACCATTTATACAATTTTTCTACATTGGTAG
>JAHWFP010245096.1:351-34417 GCA_023313725.1 Lithobius niger | reverse complement strand
ATTCTAGCGTGTGATTTTCGAAGATGGCTTATTTCAATTTTCCTTTGCAAGCGTAAATGACAGCTGCATGGATATGAATGGATTGTGAAGTACGGATATAATTTTTTCCCATTATTATAGACATAGACGAATGTCTTCAGAATCTCCATAATTGCCGCCCAAACGTGGAAATGTGCATCAACACTCCTGGCAGTTTCCGGTGCAGAGCAAGGCTTCCTTACGACCAAAGGGTTCCTCAACCTTCTCGCAACCGGACCACCACTACAATAGTAAGACGCTGCCCATCAGGATTCTCGTACAATGAAGCCTTCAGACAATGTGTTGGTAGGAATATTAAACAGAGTTTGCTCGATAATGAAATAATGAAACCAAAACAGTTGGCCTACATGAAACTTCGAAACATTGTCTCAGCCTTTGTACCCAAGATACACTAAAGATTCATGAAAATGTCAGCTACATGATTCATTTGGCTATTACTGCAAACAACCCAGGTAAAAAATTCTGTAGAAAAACTGCAGATGAAATCTGCAGAAAAACTTCAGAAATAACCTGCAGTTATTTGGCCACTTTCTGCAGATTTAAACCTGCAGTTTTTATGCAGATTTGAAACTTGCATTTGAACTTGTAGTTTCGGCTTGCAGTTTGCTGAGGGTGAACTGCAGATAATCTGCAGATTTTTCTTCGCTTGCTGAGAACTGCAGAAATTCTGCAGATTTTATCTTCTATTGCTGAAAGTGAACAACAAACTGCAGAAAATCTATAGATTTTATTTTCACTTTGCTGAGACTGAACAACAGACTGCAGAAATTCTGCAGAATTCTTCAGTTTTTCTGTACACCCTTAAATTTTCTTCAGTTGTTCTGCAGAATATTTTTAGCTAGGAAACGTAAGTATTTAGTAACGACACTTGTGAGCTAAAAAACACTACAATAATTTATTGTATTGTTCAAATCCTCTAGGGTGTGGGAAGCTTTTGAATACAGTGCACCCATAATTTGCTACCCTTTTAACGTGTTAATTGGTGTGATGGTCGTCAGCCAGCATAAACTAAACCTTGATAATTTATTTGCATATAAACACGTATTTTACAAACATCAGAATTCAACCCTTTGCTGAATCTTAAACCTTTATATCTGTAATGGAGGCACCATCATCAATGATTAGATGACAAATTGTTTTGATAGATTAGGTCCAAATTAAGCCGTTCCAATGATGCCTACGTGCAAACGGATGTCTTATTGTAATATATATTTACTGTATCATATTTTTAGTATTTGGTACACATGGTACTTTTATATAATTTGTGTATTAGCAATTTGTTTGCATTTATTTAATAGCGTAATTAGATGATGTTTACCTGAACGATGGTTAGAGGTATGTTTAAGACTTATTTAATGGTTTTCAGCTACGGCAATTGTTCCTTTTTAGCATTCTGTCTCTAAATTGTTGTTTGTAGTCAACTTAGTATTGATCTTGATTAGACTTTGTTGAAGATTTCAGTCCCATTTGTTTTGAATCTTGTTTTGAATTTTGCTAATGCAGGGCTATTATTTGGAAAGGTTAACTAACTATTAGTGAGTGTGAACCTCTTTGGACAAGCCGAGTTAATTCTGTCCACAAACAGTGCATCATTTTCCAGTGTTAAGAAAGTCGTACATGAATCATGTGACTTATAAGTTACTTTTTTAACATATACCTAACCCTCAACCTGATTCTGTTGCTGTGAAGTGCCAGTTGATCATCAACTATTATCACTACAGGAAAGTGTTTACACCCTCGCGAGTCTTCGTCCCAGAAAGAGTTGTTGATTGCTGTTGTAGCGGCGAATCGAAATGTTGTTACATTGTACATCACGAGCCAGATTTCTTCAACTGCAGAAGTACCTGTGGCGTCTTGAGGTGTCAGAGGTATCACGAAGAAATGTTCAGTTTATAAAAGTATTTTCGTAGAGGATAGTAGGTAAATCCTCTTTTGTTTTAATTTATTTTCTCTTTTTTTTTTCTCATTTTGTCTTTTCTTCAGCTCCAGCTCCATGTTATTACGCTAGAGGTGAACAAAGGACAAAATTTGAAAAAGAAAGATTGCATGCTAGATAATAGTTATCGAAAGCAGTAATTTGCTTTTGTGCTGCTATTCGAACGGCTGCACAAAACAAAAACAGGGATCAGTGCAGAAGTCAGACAAGCAAGCTTTGATTTGCATCCTCTACAGTCAATGATAAAACAAAGACACCATGACAAGTAACATGCAACATCCTTAAAATTCATGAGCAACAACAGCATTCAGGTTCATACAGGCCACATACCTCGTTAGGATAAGCATTTATTTGACAGGATGCGTTATGTTGGGTTGGTAACTACAACCGTAGCTTTAATTAAGAATATGTGCGTGGGTTCTACATTGCCTACTAACAATACTCTCTTTTAGGAAAATAATGGTTACTTTGAATGCAGAACTTTAGCAATTTTATTCGCACTCTACAAACTCCATAATCATCTTTGACACCGTACACATCAATACAAAAGTACCATTATAAAACACGTTTGTTTTATGGTTTACAGATTTTGGTTGGACACTACTACGTAACCCCAAGTAGGGACCAATGACTAATCTGGTAATCCTGCGAACTAAGACTAAAATAGGCAGGGACAAAACTATTTAATGTGACTTAAAGAAACTGCTGTATTTCGGAATTGGCAGTATCAAATTTTCAAGAAGAGAAAAAAAAATCTACTTGATTAGGTAGGAAATAGATTGATATTTTAATTATGAAATCTATCACGTGTTAAGACATGTAACGTAACTTGTACACAATCTAGTAAACAATAACGGATGTTTGGTACCTGGTACTTAAGGTGCGTAATGGTACTCAGTGCATGTTCGTTGCATGTTGTGATGCTCCTGCTATTTGTTGTTGCATGTGCTTTTCCCCATAAAGTGTTTGACTCCTTTGTGCAGTTAATTCACTACTCTTAAGAATGCAACACAGTGTGCTTCATCAGCTTGTCGCAACCAATTTCAGATGTAAATGAATGCCAGTTAGGAAATCACAACTGTGCTACAAGTCAACGCTGCGACAATACAATTGGTTCCTTTACGTGTATCAGAACCACAGGCTGTGGAACTGGGTACACTTTGAATGCACAGTCAGGACAATGTGAAGGTAAAACAAGATTGCAACTAACCAGTTTATACTAGATTAATTTTAGTGTATTGCTATTATATTGATATACTGTTCTTTCCAATTTAGGTCAGATTTTACTGTTAGTGGGATTGTTCAGTTTTAAGAACTAGATAAAATGTTAAGAAATTAAAGGAATAATGCTTTGCACCTGTTAGAATTTTTTGCTTTAAGCACATGTTATCATGCTCCAGTTGATTATGCAGAAACAAAAAAAAAACATTATAATTTATAAAATTGCAATTCCACCAGTCATTGTAGATAACTCTCCAAAATCACCATGCAAAAATTTCATTTTCACTAAGCATGATGAGCTTTGCAAAGTATCTACGAAAATGTTCTTGTTTGTGAATGGTAGATCTCTAAGTTTTCTGCATACACTGCAGTAACACGTTCGGCTGTAGTTAACTTTCGTAAAACTAAGGGCTAAAAACGGAACACCGCTCTTACAGTCATTCACCTCCTTCCGTTGATGAATGTGGTTTTAACGCCATCAGTTGTGTCTAGTGTATGTGCAACGGGTCTCATCGTGATTGGGAATTGGCCAGTGTTAGTGGTTTGTGCTGATCTGAACTACGATCCTAATGTTCTTGTAAAATTCCAAATTTTATTATCTTCTGGGATATTTATTAGATTCGGAAGTCCGCATCTTTTAAGCATCATTAGCAGAGACTGATCATTTCGACGTTGTTTTTCCTTTATTTTAGCTTTTCCTTTCCTTTTCCTTTATTGATTTTTTGAGCAAGTACGGCTGACGAGTGCGGTCAAGATGCGGTGTGATACGCCAGCTATCGTTGAGGCTGGAGCGCCGTTCTCTGGCATTGGGATGGGATCAATCGTGTGGGTAGAGTTCAAGGTCTAATCGACGAGACGCCATGTTGTATTTTTGAGGAGACACAGCGCAGTGTTTGTTACTAATTTGCAATTTAACCTCTCCTCTAATCGACGAACTAACATACTGAATTTCAGATTGAACCATATTCAGTAAATTCCCAAACCTAAAACTTCCGGATGTTTGGAAATCGGGAAGGGAGTAGGAGGGTCTTACGACTATGGTGACTTACTCCTCTATACCTACGAGCTTGCCATCTCTATCTTCTACTTTGTATTCTACATTTCGTCTGTCCCCACAATTGCACATGAACGTTAATTCAAATATTTTTTTGGAGATCATCATACATTAGTGAATGCATGGCAGTGATGAGTAGCTACACTTTCACATTTACTTGCAACATTTAGTATTTCTAGTGTTCTTATTTTCACATTGCATGCGATTGCTTCATAACATCTTTGCTCTGCCTCATCACTATCCTTTTCAGACGACAATGAGTGTATACTTGGCACGCACAACTGTGGTGGTGTATATGTTTGCCGAAATACTCTTGGTTCCTTCCGCTGTGACCGCAAAGTGTGTCCGCAGAAGCATAAACTGGATTCCTCTACTGGTAGATGTTTTCTGCCAACTTGTGGCTCAGGTTATGAGCCTGATGCAGATGGAGACTGTACTGGTGGGTGACACATTTGTAGGTTATAGTTTAAGTATAGTTGCCTACGGATTTAATGGCTGAAAATCAGTCTTAAGTTGTGTACAAAAAGAAAGCTCAAGTTATTTGTTTATTCTAATTTACAGCATTACTGAAAACGTGAGAGAGACGAAATATTTTCCTTAGAGTTTAACATTTAACAGATGTAACCGTCGATTAATGAATTGTAATTTCCTTTGAGAATTTTAGTTGAAAATTATTAATGGAATATTATTTTTTAAAAATTTCTGATTTTAATGTGTATTTTGCCTGACGTTCCAATTATTCATGTCTTCTTTTTTTTCTTGTTATGCGTGATATCAATTTGCTACCAAAGTCATATAAATCAAAAAGGGTATTTCACTGATTTAATTCCAATATTTTAGCCCTTCTTTCTTTGTAAATTTTTAGTCGACTATTTGGTAATATCAGTAAAGTTTTATTGTTATAATGCATAAATAACCTTGTTAAATATTCCCAAACACAGAAAGAACAATTGAAACCCGTGGTGTACATCTTTTTTTTTAAGTTATGATTTGTTTAAGTTATGTTTAAACAAGTTTGATCCGTTATGGAAGTGGTTCGAATGCTTGTCGTTTTGGCGAGAATCCATGCGCTTCTTTTCCTGTCAACAGTGCAGCACCTACAGCATTTTACTAAAGGACTCTGTCATTTGTATGTCACTACCTCTGGACCAAAAGAAACAGCACCCTGGCAGATTAGCACATAGAGAGCTAACAACCGTGTTGCACAAAAAATGGCTACTGCCATATCCAGGTGATTGACGTAATACTCAAATCACTGAAAAATCATTACTGTCATTTTTCATTGAAAATCGAAATTAATAAACAAAATAATCCAGCTCTGTCTTAATTATTGCTTTACCTGCTTATAGTTTTGTAGTTTCTGTTAAATCCACCATCGTGACTGCACTAGATGGTCACATTTTTGTCAATAGAAAGCGGCCATCTTGTTACTGCAGCTGTTTTGTTGAAAGAGAAAAAGAAACGCGTCCAAGACATGCGGTACTTCAAATTACAGCCAAATTGAAGGGAAAAGAATAGAAAAAAGCAAATTTCTTTAGCACTGTGAGGAAAAGAAACACATGTATTATATCTCCAAATGTTCCAAATGCATTCATTCCCCACAATAGCAAACAAAATGAATTTTTGTTTATTTTATAAAGCTTCCTCAATCCTAAAACTGAAACTAAAAAAAGTAATACCGATACGTAAGTAAGAGTATGTTTCAGCCATTAAACAATACTTACAACAAGAAAAAGCATCCCCAAACTTACACATTCCTGCTGGAAGGTTGTCCTAGTTAAAATATGACTGAAACACAAGTCGCATTCTCTCCAAGGTACAACTCATCCCAGAAAAAAAAACTAGTCCTCTAATCATACAAATGTATTAGGTTACAAATTTTCTTTGGTATGGCCTTCTACTAACGAGTGACCATACCGAAAATTTTGAAATTTGGATTTCCTTTTTAAAACTGTATAAAATTCTGATACACCGGATTGAACTTGTTGGTTTCCTATTTAGGAGTATTTAACCGATGTGTTAACATACACTAGCGTAAATTACAGACATTTTATTTTAAAATTCTATTCTAACCTTGTAGAATAATTAGTAGTCATGTCAATGACCAGTACAAATCTCTAATTATGTTTCTTTGCATTGCATGTGAATTTGCTTGCAGACATTAATGAATGCACTTTACCTAATGCATGTGGCAGAAATCAGATATGCTTGAATACTGTGGGATCATTCCAGTGTCAATCGCATGTATTGTGCAATGATGGTTACGAACTAAGTGTGGATGGCACCACATGTTTAGGTAAGTTCTAGTAAACATTTAATAGGAAGTTCCGAGTTCTTTTAATCATTATTAAAATTATTAGTACAAAAAAATCGTTTAAAGCACTAGAAATGCAGCTTTAATGTCATAATAAATAAATACAATAAAACATTAAATACGTGTAGACAAGGTATAAAGTCATGTAAAACTGTCTCAGTATTTTATTGGGGAGAATGACTATGGTGTCGGGTGAATGTGCCATCCATAGGCAACGTCAACATTAGAATTTAAAAAAATCAAGTGAAATGGCACAATGATTAATAATTTAGCTTCTTTTTGCATAAAAAATGCTTGTAGTGTTGATGTGCCAATGTCGAATTCGTTTGCTTGAGGGCAGGGTACGTCTTCCATAGGAAACGGTACATTATTTGTATCACGTAGGAATTGTTACCTAATATTAACTCACATTTATATAACGCATTATACAAGCTCTGCTATTTTTTCTTTACATTCCTATAAATACGCAGACGACACTCGGGTTACGTACATAGGCGTTTCACAAATTCAACCTGAGATCAAACGCTAGATCTTAGATTGTGAAAATACACAAGTGTAAAACATGCCAAAATACAGTCCCTCTCAGGAATCAATCAAAATAAAATACAACAAATGTTCTCACATACAGATAAATTTACACAATCGATTTACAAATACATTGCCATAATTTTCGACATAGGTAATTTTGGAGAAGAATATACCATGTAATCCGAAGTTATAATTTTCACATGTGTAGACGAAATTTTCTTTTTAAGAAAACGACAACGTTAATACGCAGTGGAACAATGTTTGGAGAATAGTTACTGCATCTGCATTACAATTCTGCAGAGAACACCCTGTAACTCCAAAAAGTGGTTGAACTATCAAACAAATAACCTCAAAGAATTTGTTAAAGACTGAGGTCGAATCTTAAGGCAAGGTTAGGAATTAGCTATGGAAGTAATTGGCCAGCTGAATTACTCAGCTGATGAAGACAAAGGCAAGATTGGATTGGGAATTTAGCTATGGAAGACAAAAGCAAGATTGAAAATTACCTATGGAAAACAAAGGCAAGATTGGATTGAGAATTTAGCTATGGAAGACAAAGGCAAGATTTGGAAATACCTATGGAAGACAAAAGGCAATATTGGATTGAGAATTTAGCTATGGAAGACAAAGGCAAGATTTGGAAATGCCTATGGAAGACAAATGCAAGATTGGATTGGAAATTAGCTATGGAAGCCAAAGGTAAGATTGGGAATTAGCTATGGAAAACAAAGGCAAGATTGGGAATTACGTATGGAAGACAAATGCAAGATAGGATTAGGAATTAGCTATGGAAGACAAAGGCAAGATTGGTAATTAGCTATGGTAGTCAAAGGCTAGATTTGAAATTAGTAAAGAAGACAAAGGCAAGATTGGATAGGGAATTAACCACGGAAGACAAAGGCAAGATTGGAGTGGGAATTAGCTATGGAAGACAAAGGCAAGATTGGGAATTAACCATGGAAGACAAATGCAAGAATGCTGAACTGCTGTGGTGTCACTGCAGGATCCGTCCTTATCCTGTGGACAAGCTTGCCAACAACTTTAGTCTGAGAAACTTGTTTGTAATTTTGCATCATTCAAGTCATCCAAGAAAAAATCTACAAGTCTACTCGACAAGAATCGTTTCAATGGTGTCTGTTCTCGTTTAACTGTCTTTTGGAATGCACAAGAGTTTCTCAATTTGTGTGTGGCTACTATCCAAAATTTCTCAATAACGAAGATTTAAGGCGTTTCAGGTTTCAATGGCAAGTTAGAGAAGCTCCAAAGATGCCCTACAAAGTAACCACTTGGCTTCTAGAACCTGTCTAATCCCTACCTATTCAGGGAATACAAGTTGAACTGTTCAAATACCAGTTAATAAGGAACCATTTCTCCAACTTACTTGACTTCATGACTCGTAATCAAGTAGCAAAACCTTTCATGAATGCCACTTTTCACCATTGCGTATGCCTTTCGTGGTGGTGAATTGTTATTATTTTTACCTACCACGCACATTCTAGTGCTCCAATTCAGGACTGAGAGAACTTTGATGCATCATCGTCACATCATTGTTCTGTGGAAATCTGGTATTGTCTTCTATCAGGAACTAATCCGAATTTCATTAGAATCAAGGAATGATGAACAATATTATAATGACTATTTCCTAGCGAATGACGGGAACAGTGGCCAACTCGGCAAATCTCCGCATTCCAAAAATGAATACTCCCCACGAGGAATTTTAAAGATCCCGGTGTTTATGCAATCACTACGCTAGACTTATGCTAGACTACGTTGAATCAGTTAAAGAGCTTCTTACATCTCGCTCCTACGGATCTTTATGTATTCCTGGTATTACCGAACTGAGTTGTAAATCCTGAATTATTTTTCGTCAAGAATTGCAAAGCAAGTAAATAGATTCAACAGTTAAGCCATTAATTCTGATTTTTTGTCCTGAAAGGGGTGAATGCAGTACCTCTGGAAGTAAAAAAAAAACTTGTTTCCGTAGCCTACAACCTTCAGCAGATTTCCAGCAATGGATTTTTTTGTGTTCTGGTAAGACTGTAAGTCCTATGATTTTTTCTATCTTTTTCTTTAGTCGAGTTCTATGTAAGTGTTCACTTTGTCGTTTTGCTGGCTGGCGCTGTAGTGTAATTTGGAAATATTTAACGAAGCAAACAATCTGCGTTACGGACTCGTCTTGTGAATGCAGGATATACTAATATGAGAAAGAAAAGACAACTGCCCCGACTAAGACTCGAACCCAGAGCCTCCCCCTACCAGGCCTGGCTTCTTTAACCACTGCACTACCGGGGGTGGATGCTGGCTACAGACTCCAGCTGAGCTTAGTAGCCTGTTCAGCCTTTCTCATTGGTGCCCTAAAGGCCACAAACTTATACAAAGAGGGAAAGCAATTTGCTTCTTGGCCTTCATACAAAAAATAATGCAGGCAATGCATTTCTAGTGTGGAGGTGAAAAAGTAAGGGCACGTTTACGCAACCACTCGCTTTTGCATTCTCGCAGCTAGAAGCTAGAAATCACCTTAAATTCCAACATGGCCGCGGTTTTATGTCTGCCACCTATTAATGAAAACAGCAAGTAACGTGAGTTCAAAAGCGTTTGGGAAAATTGTTTCGTCATGAGGAATTCTTTGTATTATTGGCACGGATTATAAGACTGCAAGTATTTACTCAAACAATGTCGGATTTAGCTAATCCATTTAGCGTTGTTACCATGGCAATGTCACTTTTGCCATCGCAATTGAGTTCTAGCTGCGAGAACGCAAAGGCGAGTCGCTGCGTAAACGCGCCCTAAGTTGATATCCTTCCTTGTGTATTTGTGGCATTTAGATCACTGCTGAGAAAGCTATTAAACTCGGCTGGAGCCTGTAGCCAGTGTCCGACTCGATAGTGCTGTGGGTAGAGCACTTGGCTTAGCACGCGGGCGGTCCGTGGTTCGAGTCTCAGTCGTCGGGGCAGTTGTATTTTCTTTCTTTCTCAGATTAGTGTATCTTGTGTTTTCTCTGGGCCATTCTTTAATGCAGACTGTTTGCTTCGGCATCCCTTTACCTTGTGGTTTGTTTTTTTTTTATTGCAAATATTTATTAATAACGCAAATGTCAATGCAGCTTTTGAAGGTGGAAGGCAAACGAACCGATCGTTTGTCATCTTGCCATTGATTGAACATAAATAGTCACCTACACAGCATATAGTTTTTTAACGTGATTCAAAGTAAATTAAAATCATCATTCACACTCTCTTGCAGACATTGATGAATGTGCACAAGGAACACACGACTGCAAGGGGAATCAAAACTGTGTTAACCGACCTGGAGGTTATGCATGCCAGTGCCCACCAGGATACACTATCAGTGCCCATCGCGAATGTGAAGGTAAGCTACAGACACTATAATTATCTCTATTGCTAGTTCCGTAACCCTGTTAATTAACCTAGAGGTTACACATGCCGGTACCCACCAGCATACACTCGTGAATATGACGGTAAGCTGCACACATTATGTTAGTTCCTTAACCGTTTCAAAACCATGGCATATGCCTATGCAAGGCAGAATAGAGCTAAGTCCAATGACGATAAGTGACTACTGTTGAGGCACATGAGATTATTTTGGGTATAATACCTTGCTGATATCCAGAAAACATTTATATCTGGATAGTTCATGGATATGTAGAGAACATGTTATACCTGGCTAGTTCATGAGTATACATATAGAAATCGTGGTACATCGGTAGTTCATGGCTACATAGAAAATATGTTATCCAATTCAGATCCCTGAATTAGTGAATCGGCTGGCCCTTCCCAATCAAATCACTGTGGCTGCCTGATCATGAAAATTTAGAAAGTGGGCGTCACCCCGACCTTACGAAAGAAGAACTCATTCTATGATTCATAATTGTGTACGAAATTACATTTGGTTGTTGCAAATGCAAAACAAAATATTCATCTTAGGCATCTTATTGCAGTACTGTGTATTTTTGAAACCCTCCCCAGCAAGAACATTTAAAGCAGCTTTGTCTATCACAGAATACACTTTTTACGACAGCGACAGGAGACATGGGGACCCATGGGCGAGCTGCCATTTATGTCAAGATTCTCGACAGTGGACCTAGTTCTGATTCCCAGGGAGAATAGGAAACCATTTGGTGCCAACGTCACCTAAGTGTTTATGCACAATAATCCGCATCATATTACACAGTCAGTAATAACTCCATCCATCGTAAGGCATCCCATTTAGCTCTTGGTATCTTGGTGGATTCCTCCTTCAAGTTGCGCGCACACAGATTACGTTATTGCCAAAGCATTCAAAAAAGCTCAATTTGTCCTTAAATGCTTCTCCAAAATAATCATTCGACTTTCCCATGCGATTCAAAACTTTTCAGCGTCCTGTTCTCAGATTGCAGATTGCTCGGCTTTGTGACAGTTTTTTTGTCTCTTGACACCCTTCCTACCAGCGTCGATTAACCAAAAGTGCTCTACCATAAAGCACCTTCCTTGCCAAGAACACGTGAATAAACTTTATCTTACTACCATTCACCTAGGTTCCTTCATGGGGATCTTATTCTCACGTATCAGATCCTTAACAACCACCCTGATGATAAAGCCACTGATCTTTTTGGTCTGGCACCAAACAGGATCATGACTTCAGACTGTATGGTGGCCTTTCGCATCGTAACATCCATCACTGTTTGACGATGGCGTGGCTCTAGAATGACCTTCCTGCCACTGTTGACTCTGCTCATTCTGTAAATGCATTTAAGTCCTGGCTTGGCTTTTTCCGGAGTGGGACTTAGTTGTGTTGGTTTGGTTTGTGGGGTTGGGTTCGGTAGGTGCATCATGAGGACTTGCACTCTGCACCATCGTGTCTAGTATTCCATTCTATCCTGAACTGTTCATGGATGTGTAGAAAATGTGTTATATCTGGAGGGCGAATGGATATATAGGACACGTGTTACATCTGATTAGGCAGAAAACATGTTATATCTGAATAATTTATCGATATGTAGACAATGTTTCATGGATACGTAGAGAATATGTTATGTCTGGATAGTTCGTGGTTATGTTGAAAACGTGTTACCTCCGGATAATTCATGGAGTTTGCCGTCATGTGCCATAGTTACCACGAATTTAGTCTGGCCTAACCCCTCTATGATCATTCTAACATAAAACTTCTCACATCAACTGCTTCAAAAGTAAACATTGATTCATGCTATGCTATGCTATGCTATGCTATGCTATGCTTTTCATGTTAAGAACGCTGGTACATCTCCTTGCAGCAGAATCGTAAACTATACAGATGTACCCAATTTAGTATTGCTACCGAAGTTGTGGCAATTCCTTGTAATTATTACTTAGGCCTCGCCTCTGTAAGGATTCTCAGAATTTAAGCAGGTAGATCATAGCAGAGCTGAGCTATCAGGGTTTTGGCTACCTAGCCAAGAAATTATGAGATTGTAACGTTAATTAGACTACAGACTGGTGCCTATGCATGCATATTTCCCCAAATAATTCGCCTGGAATTTAAGGGATATATGTTGAAATTTAATCGTTCGTTTGCTTACATGTTGTCATCCGTATAAGCAATTAAGCATGCTACTTTTTTTTGTTTCTTTTCAGATATTGATGAATGTGAGAGATACGGGCAAATATGCACTGATCAAGGTGAATGCCGGAATACCCCAGGATCTTACGTTTGCCATTGCAAAACTGGGTTTAAGCAAACAGATGATGGGAAAACATGTATTGGTAAGCCAAGATACTGAAAAACGATAGAAATCGAAAATTGAATGGTTCAGGGTCTGCAATACGTTGTTTACTATAGGCTACTCAGTTTTTTCACTGCTCTGTTTCATTTTCAGATGTTGATGAATGTGAACAGAAGTATGTATGCCAACAAAGGTGCATCAATAGTTGGGGATCTTATCAATGTACATGTGATCAAGGATACAACCTATCAGAGGATAAGAGGAGTTGCATAGGTAAAAACATTATTTTCTCCCAAAAGCTGAAAGCAGTCGGAGCAGCGCTCCGAGATTTATGTTAAATGCAGCCAGTATTGGTCAGTAGTCGAGGCAATTTTGCAGTGTCCTCTTTGCATTAAAGCGTAGCTTGGTCTACTTGCTTATTAGATTGATTTTCCCTCCCCATTTCACACAGATTATAATAATAATAATAATAATAATATATTTTCCACGCAATGCGTAGATGGAAGACGGAAGGGAGGTGAGCCACTAACACCGCTCCATGTGCTTACAACGAACAAACTAATTCATTAAGGGACGTTTCAAAAAGTCATCCAATGGTTCCGCACGCAACTTCCCACGAAAAGATGCAGCAGAGACAGCATTAACAGTTTCATCCCCCAGAGATTACAGGGTTTCATTCATGAACCTCATGCTCACCTTCAAATTCTTAATTTGCATTTTATGTGGGTTAAATCAGGACCAGATGTACAATTCAAAGTAAAAAACAAACTTGTAATTCTAGACATAACATATCTATCCCAGTGGTTGAGGCCTTTGGGATGTAATTCACATCAGCCTCGTTTTCATCCATTTTACGCATTCCTTTTTTTTTTTTTGCATCAGCTGCTGTGAATTTTTTTCGGATTCTTCGGGATTTCAGAGGGTTAAATTGCAGGAAGTGTATTTTTTGTGTCTAAGGGCGTTTTAAGTTGTTTGTGAGACACCCACCCAGTGTATTTTATTTTGATGCTGAATTTTAAGTTTCTCGTTTTTTATGACTTAGTGGTAAGCCTGCGAGGGGGGGGGGGGGAAGGCCCTGGTTTCATTCACTGGAGGAAAAGAGCAAAGTTATGCTTGACTGCTCTAGGAATTAGAACACTCCAGACAATTTATGTAGTTTCAAACCCTACCATTCGCTAACACTTACTCAAACCCAAAAACATTCAACGTCAAACTCTGCAAGTGAAAACAATAGGTGGACTATACCTTACTACAAAATTGTTCACATTTATTAAATTATTGTCAATTAACATGAATAGATTACAAATTATGTTTGTTAAAAAAAAAGAAACCACCGGAGTACAATTTTTTCTTGCGTTCACAAATTCAAACAACCACCCTTGATTCGTTTGCTTCAATGCGGTATCGATGAAATCTACAAACAAAATGGCGGACAACACTTGCGAACTTTAGAAGCGATGAGAAATGGCTCATGCAATAAATGGGAGAAAGAACAGGAATTAGTTGCGCATTCAAAAGTAAACCATTGGCCGTCTTCGCATCTTTTTTTGGCTTGAATGCCTCACACACATTTAACTGAAAGGTTCTCGGGCGAACGGGCTTCAATAACGATACAGTTATACTTTGTGGAATTGCGTTTCGAACGCTCCTTATTGCGTACCCACAGAGCCTCCTATAGTAAAGGCCGAATCACATCAAGACAAATTAGGCAAGTAAAATCAACCATTGACATACAAGGAAGCGTAACTTTGCTAGGTGCTGCCATCTCTACACCAATCGGCGAAATTTCAAACTAACCGACGAGGGTTCCAAATTCTGTCAACCGATGACGCCACTTGGCAAATTTGCCGCGTCGTTATTTGATTCGCCGTTTGGCGGAGCATTGTGGGAGACATAGATGATCCGGCCTTTACTGTAGGTGGTTCTGGTACCCGACACGCCGCAAATGAACGCTGCAACACAAGCCTGACATCATAACGCCGTATACTTTAAAACCATTTTTACACGACAAGACAGGAATGGAAAAAAATGAGTGGAATGTTCACCTTTTATATTCAGTCCCATCCATGATCCGGTCTTTCACTGGCCAAATGAACTCCCAGAATGGTGCTTGGTCCCACCCACGCTTGACCCCTCAGCGTTGGAAAGACGAATCAGGCTCGAATTCCACTCGAAGTTCACAATTCCCTTCACCAGCGTGGGCGTTCATTGAAAACGACTAAAGAGAACTTTTAAACTGGTTGCTACACCAACGTTTCCACATTGCAGCCACTTTTTCAATTGCATCCGGTCAATTCATTCTGTCACATAAGCGATCTTCACTTTTTATTCAGTGGAGATGATTTGCATAAGCTGCTCATGAAACACAATTATATGAAAATAACAGTGAACACAAATTACAACATTAAAATTAATTAATTAACCCAGTTTGGTAAATATGCTGGTAATCTGAACCAAATTCTGCACAAAATTAATAAAAATTAATTAAATTAATAAAAATAAAGGTTTCAAAAATGACAACAGCCCAAACAAGGCCCATCGAGAGGGAGCAGCGTAGGATTCAACAAGGACCAGATGCAGTCACTATACCAGTTAAGGGGAGGGTAACAAGCGGACAGTTATTCGGCAATGCAAAAGGCCATGCTCCCCACGGAGTGCCAGAAGTTCGGAAATGATCAAAGAATTTGAGAAAATATTCCCACATCACCATGCTCTTCTCAAACTTAAACTGCTAAAACTCAAGCCATCTAAGTTTATATGTCTTCCATACTTCTCATATGCTACAAAAAAAACATTAGGGAATTGTTGGCTCCCCATAGTCTTACTGTCACTTCCACTGCAACACGAAATTAAAAAAACTAACTATGCCTAGGATTACAGTCGAGCAAAAAGATAAAACTAAACAAAAAATGTTATCTATCAAATCGCATGTGGCGAACCAACATGCTGAGTTAGCTATATAGGAACCACGAAACAGGAACTCAATAAAAGGATTGCATCCCATAAATCCAGCTTTAAATACAAAGATAAAGTCAACTGACTTGTTCAAAACCAGATAAAGACAGGGCACACCCCAGATCTTAAAATACCCTAGTCAGTTTTCAAGAACATAATTTTCATGCACGTCTTAACTTAGAAACCCTTTGCACTCCAACACAACGACCACTAGTCCACAATGATTTGATGCCTAATAATAAACAGTTTTCGGATTATGTACCAATCCTTCATAGATTTGGAATTGCAAATTTTTCCCGCCAGGGCCATCGCACATAGATGGTTACCCCCTCCACTCCACTAATAACTTTTTCCCTGCTTCGTTAGGGAGAGGTCGTTCCAAACTCAGCTTTTGCACTAACTGGTCTTCACTTTTTATCTTTTTACTTTTTATTTTGTGACTTGTAGCTTATGCTATAAAATATTTTTTTTGCTTGAACAATCCCAAAACGTCAAATTTTACTGTACAAATGTGAACTTGCTGGCTTTTTTAAACGTTGAAAAAAAAAGTGACACAGCTATACCCATCTAACAAAATTGTGCTGAAGAAGTGCCTTAGAAAGCCAAACTTGTTTTTAGATGGGTATAGCTGTGTCAATTCTTTTTCAATGCACTTCTTCAGCACAATTAAAAAAAATAAAATAAAATAAAAACTTTCTTCCAAGTTAAAATTAAAAAAATTTCAGTCTTGAAGTAACCAACCCCTCAAGCCGGGTACCACCCAATTTTTGCGATTTCCCGAATTTCCGATTTTTCCACCTCATTTCCCTCCCCGTACAGTCAAATATTTATTGTCACTGGGTCAACTACTCCCAGTGTGCCTCTGATTGGTTTAGAATTTGAAAGGGTGGGGCTCAGGATGTCAGTGATCAAAGGGAGTTTTCAAAGAATTCACAACAGGCCTTTTTTTTTATATAGACGTGGACGAATGCAGCGAATGGCAAGGACGAGGCAACCTCTGTATTGGTATTTGCGTTAATGATCCGGGATCTTATTCGTGTCGATGTCCTGATGGTTACAAACTGGCAGCGGACAAGCGAACATGCCAAGGTAAGTGATATAAACACTTTTGCTGAACACTGTTCCTGTTCAGGTGCCGTAGCATTTGACTTTGCTGCTTGTGGCAGTAGCCACAAATTATCATGGTGACAAATTCCATGTTAATTCCCGTGTTCAGAAAACTGATAACTGACAACTTTCGATGAAGGTTTATATGACGTGGTGAACTGGTGATCTATGCATTAAACAAGGTTAAAAAACAAGGCACCTTAAATTTCGAAGAATGCAAAAATAGTCTTCATTGTTAACGAAAAAATTTAAAAAGAACAAACCACAATAGTGTAGGACCTCTTTACACGGGAGTCCCCTTGTGTAGACGTCCTCCAGTTTTATGTTTTGTCCTTTTTAAATATTTTCTTTGATAATGAAGGCAATTTTCATATTCTTCGTCTCATAAGGTGCTGTGTTTTTAACCTCATTTAATATGTATTGCTCCTTGTGCTTTTTAAAACCTAAAACGCATTGTTTTTTAAACTTATTAAAAAGAACGGGCCAATACTTTATAGTGGCCATGGTAGACGCAAAAAAAATGAAATATAAGTCATTTTATGGTTAAAAAGTTCCCCTTGGCACTGGGTTTCGTTATGAACCATCGATTGATTTCATGGCCATCCTTTAAAAAAGATTTCCTTAATCCCCGAAAATTGAAAACTACACACGTTATATGAATTTAAATGGTGGCATTGAATGAGAAAAATTGTGTGTTAAATTTTTTACTTTTCAGATGTTGATGAGTGTGCTCAAGGAAATGTATGTACTGGCGTTAATGAAGTTTGTCTCAACACAAGAGGAGGATTTCGGTGCAACACAGTAGTGTGCCCGGCCAACTATGTTCGTGATACTGAGCACAGAAAGTAAGTTATTGTTTTCTAAGCTAATAAGAAAGTTTCCCACTGGAGATGATATTACAGTCACAGTGTAGGACTTTTCATTATGGATCTCTGTTAATGAACAGATGAAAGTGTGCAAGCAATTTTATTTATAAATACTGTTCCTAGGAGATTTTTGAAGCAAAATATATGGGCAACGTTCCATAAAATCATACTTGCTGATGATGTAGAACAATGAACTCGTTTAGCAGTAGCTAATTTAATCCACCCAAAACCAAATATGATATAGGGAAGCACCAACTTTCCAGGAAGGGTCGGCCTTAGAAAGTGGTGCTATCATTAACCCAAGATAAGGCCGCCAATGTCAACCGTATTAACCTCTAACTTGGTGCATTGCACTCTTCTTTAATGTAGTTCATAAGGTTTGCTATTCTCATTTATAAATTTAAGATGTAAATACTGGAGAGATAAAAATATCTTCAAATGTGATTGATGAACAAACATTAATTTCTACCAGTTTAACTTCTGCGTCATTTTCCAAGCCATACAATTGTAAAGTGCTACCTTCAATATGTTCTATTTCAACAGCAATGAAAACCGGTTCTGTGGGCTAAGGAAATTCTGTGAGAGAATCGGAATTTTAACAGCGACGAAACCAGTCATACTTTAACAATGAGTAAATTCGGATGAAACCCTATTTGCGTTACCTTTTGGACTTAAATGTCAGAATGCCTGAGTGGTGAATTGAATCCATGACCTTTGAATCCTACCGCTAAGCCATACTGACACAGCTGTCAGTATAGTCGACTGGCCGTGTCAATTTGGCATTGTCTGTATGTATGGCTTAACAGTGGGACTTCGGCCTTTGGTTTCAAAGGTCGTGGATTCAATTCCCTGCTCAGGCAGTCTGACATTTAAGTCCGAAAGGCAACGTAAATAGGGTTGCATCTGTATTTATTTAACCCTACTCGAGCCCATTTGGCTTTCCGTCCTGTTTATACTTAAACAATGATACTGATTCCTTGGGGTAAGTAAATTGTATGAAAGAGTGGGAAGCTTAACAGCAATGAAATCAGTCATACTTTACAACGATACTGATTCTGGGGCCAAATAAATTGTATGAGAGAGTAGGAATGCGTAGCGTGCTCTTATACGTCGATTATTAGAAAATGTTTGTTTATTAGCATAGTTACGTGTATTGTGTTGACGTTTTGATTAACTGCGTACAAAAGCATTTCAACGGAACAGCAAAAATAAAAACTTCAGGCGGAGATTGAGAATAGCCAATTCATTCTTTAATCCCCTTACATATGTGGAGTTGCGTAAAACAAATTCTAGTGAATCTATACATTTTGCTTTCAGCGCATTCACTAAATTCACAGAAAAATCGAAATCCTTAAAATTATTAAACAGAAAAAAGCTAGGCACCATGCCTGACCTTGTTTGTACCTTTAAAGGGTAAAATAAGGCAGTTTATACTAATAGAACTCATAAAATCCTTTTAAACACAAAAAGCACAGTTCAAATCCGTTCTATGCAGCAAGCAAAGAACGAAAGATACTTGGGAGGAAGAAGCACCAGTGAGCTTCTTTCCGAGTTACAAATTACTTCCGGTTCAGGTCACATACAAATACAGGACACGGCCATGCTGCGGGAAGTGACGTAATGCTTGATGGAAGTGATGGCGTGACACCAACATGCCGGGGAAAGGAATGTCATAAACCTGAATCATGCAAAGAGGAATCGTTGTGGGTTATCTAAACAAAAACACAGAACACATGTGTCGACGCTTTGTAAAGAATCCAATCAAAAATTAAAGGTCTTTGTGACCAGGTGAGCTAAACAAACCGACCATTATTATTGTTGGTAACAAGAAGAAGCATAAGCCCCAATCAGAGCCAGCATTGGTTAGAGCATGCCAGGAAATTGCGTCGGAAAGGGGACTGGTGGAATGGTCGAAAAATGGAAATTAATAAATCAGAACCATGTCTGTCTGTTATAGGGTTGTTTTTTACTAAAGGAAACAATGTTTTTGTTGTTTTATGATCGTCTTGTTGCTATTTTTTTAATAATAACGGGTAACAATTGCAAACAGAACTTTTTGTTTTAATTTGGATTCTGTTGCTTTTCCGTCACGAGTCATAATTTGTTGATGCGCTTCTTCAAGCACTCTGATTAGTGACTCAGCTCGTTTTCACGGGAACAGCGTCTATGACGTCGCACCCTGGCACGAAAGCAGCGACTTACCGCCACTCACATCGTCCATAACATGGAGTGAACCATCTTCCCTAATGTCGTTCCATCTTTACCTTGCAACATCTCGTTTTTAGTAACAGTTCTTGGCACGGATGCCGTTGTTAGGCAAAATAACTTTTATTTTCAGATGTTATATTTTTTACTTTTGTGACGGAATGTTTATCTTTTTGAAGAATGTATTTTAAAATACATGAACACAAACTAACTAAATTCAAATAATTGTTTGATAACGGCATCTAGAGCTAAAAATGGTATAAAAATGAAATTGCTTTATTAAATGTTCTACGCAACAGTTCTTTTCGGATTTAAGAGTGTCTTAAAAGGCATATTTTTGCAACATATGAGTGTTAAATCTCCATAATCTAAGATTAAAATAAAACAAATCTAACTGTCTAAAGAAATTTAAGAATGAAAGAAAAGAAATTTGGCCCCAGTAGTTGCACCTCTTTAAGCAGTGTGCAAATTAAACGGAAAAAAAGAGATAAAAATGTGGTAAAAAGCAAATACAAAGTATTGCAAATGGGATTTGGTTAAAATGTCCTTCATGACGAGGTGGTTCGAACCCATATTTGCATCTCAGTTCCAGTTTGTTTGGAGACATACAGTTTGAGTCGAATTTCGATTCAACTTCCTTATTGTAAAAAAAACGAACACTTTTTCCACCAATGAAGGAAACCTTCATAAAAGTTTCTACACGTAGCAAACGACTTTCTCGCATGGTTGTCTCAGTGGATATAAATCGGGCAGTTGGGTGGTCCACTGATCTCTATATTCAGTGGTCACTGAACTGCCAAATTTAAATTCTGTGTGCCGACCCTGAGAGAAAATTGTTTGCTACATGTAGAGAGACCTTTCTGACGAAGAAGAACATCTCTTCTCCGAAAATTCAAAACGATTGACAGTCTACTGGACTGTGCCATCCTTCATAGATGGAAAAGGTGTTCATTTTGTACAATTATGTCATCAAATTCTCACTGTTGTTGTAGCTTGGCGATTTTTCAACCACAACAATATTTAACAACATTCGGTAAATGTTTCGGGATACTGTTTTTCCAAACATTACCTCACCAGGTGTATATAAGTGCTATAGAAGCGAGGATTAAACAGTAATTCCGATTCTGATTCAATAATATACACTAGCATTTGAATAGCCAAGTGATTATATCGATCTTTTAAATAGTGTCCATTGTTCTGAAAATAAAAATTCTCCCATAGCCTAGACTCGAGTCGGCATCAGACCAATACTACCAACTGAGCTATCTTGTCAAGAAAACCAATCTTATTTAAAATTCCTTGTAAGAGCGACACATTTATTTTTATCAATAGTAATATCACAAGCGCGTAGTGTTTATTGATAATTTTTGTCAGCCACGATTTAAATTCCGAAGTTGAAAAATATGTTTTTATCATCTTTGGAGTATAACAAGTGGTTGAGTAAATTCATCGATACTGAAAGTACGTTAGGGTGGTATTTGAAACGAGAACACACCACCCTTTATAAAATTCAGCCTTGCCGAACGTAACATACCGGGAAAGCAGACAATTAGTGGATGATCATTAGTCAGGGTTGCACGAGCGGATGAGTAAATTCATCGACACTGAAACTACGGTAGGGCGGTATTTGAAACGAGAACATACTACCCTTTGTAAAAATCAACTTTGATGAAGTAACAGACCGGGAAAGCGGACGATTATTGTAAGATGATTATTAGTCCAGGGCGCTTCAATCAAAGTAAATACATGTTTTATTTTCAATAAAATTGTTGTTCCTTAGATTTAATATAAATATGATCCGTAACATTTACTAGGTTTAACGACAATTATTAATTACTTCTTTTCAACTATTTACGTTTAATTCAGGTACCATATTTACTATTTATGTACTGCGCTTGCTTCTGCCGCAACAGTTCATTGTTTGAATATCAGCAGGGATATACAGGGTTACTCTTTTCTTTTTTTATGTCGTCATCTACTCATTTTGTATTGCACTTGACCTGGCTGATCATTCTGTCACCATGGTAACAGAAGAATAGTCGGGTTTTCCTGGGAAGCCGCGTAATGCTTTATGTGACGAGCAGTGACAGTTGATATGTCGTATTTGCTTAGAAATGTATTAGGCCTACTAAATGAAGTTCTGTCACGCGGATTCCAGGAAGGCAGTCGCATCGAACGCATAAACAACTTGGAGGGCCAAAGGTAGTATTTTTATCGGATAAATTACTGCGTGCACTTTTTATCGGTCTTAAACAGTTGTTATTGGCTGTTATGGCAGCTGTTTAGTTGGTCCTGATAGACTAATTGCCATTAGAAAAATTCAACAAAAAACAGGTTGAACAATAAGTGAAAAAATTTAGTGATCATACTAATAAAGGATTTTTTTAAGCCACAAATAAAATAAATAAATCTTGTAACTTATTTCAAGGGCTATAATCAAGTTTTTTTTTTAACAAAAAGGGTTTCCTTGTTTTCATAACCGCCTAGAGCTACGCTAATGCTGTTAGCATCCTATCTTAAACATGCAACTGTGCAAGTTTTGTGGAATACTTTAAGTAGCTTTGATTAAGTATTTGCTCTCATTACTTTATGCCCATCGCATAACCCTCCCACCGCATGCAGATTTCTTTATTTTGTCTTCTGCCTTTGCTTCTTTTTAACGAATATTTAGAATAGCAATTCAAACACGGAAAGAACCCTGCTGAAACACCAAAAAGGGATGATATTTAATGAAAATCGAGAAGTACTGAAAGACAAATACAAAATAAAGAAATCTGCACGAAGCCATAAGAAAAATAAGTTCTTGCTGAATTAGTTAAGGAATTTTTTCACATTTTCTCTTGGAACAATAAGTATGTCCTGTCATGATGGTAATGGACTTTTTACAAATTATTTGTTGAACAAATTCATTTTTAATCTGTAAAGAAAATAATTTTATTTTAAAATAACAAAGCATTTTTTTGAGAACTCGTTTGCGTTAATGAGTACTTGCAATTAAGTACTTATTGAAATATTGGACATATCTAAATTAACATAGTGAGAATTTACTGGTGAGAAAACAGGGTCAAGTTCATTAGTATTAATACCATATAAAACAAAGCAGACAGTCTTGACGCAGGTCTGGAATTTTGTCAGAAACACCAATTTGCGCTATTATAACCAGTATGTCAGTTCATTTGTTTGTAACCAGTGGAAATGTGCAGATTTCTTTACCTCATATTTGACTTCTGTTTTTGTTTTTCTTTCATTCAGTCGTTGCAAACGCGTGTCCTTGGTGTGTCAACAAGGGGATCCAGAATGCTTGCGTGCTCCACTTTCTTTCTCGTACAATTACATCACGTTCGTGTCCAACCTCAGAATTCCGGCAACAGGACAAATTGACCTTTTTACCATGAGAGGCCCGCTTTGGACATCCACTACGGTTCATTTTAGCCTTGAACTGGTTTCTGCACGAGCTCCTGGGGGTGTGAAAGCAGCAACCCGGGACTACTTCCGTCTCCGGCGAACATCCATACCCAATCAAGCTGTTGTTTCTTTACTTCAAAGCATTCAAGGGCCACAAGATATCGAAATAGAACTCATAATGAAACTGTATTCAAACGGACTCTATGGTGGACAAGCAGTTGCTAAAATATTCATCTATGTTTCACAGCATGAATTCTAGTTGTCCGCATGCCCCCGTTTCATTACTAGGTCCATTTGGTAGGTGCTACAGCATTGCTACATTCCATCATGTCTTTAAGTAGTTTGCTGAAGGTAAAGGCTTTAGTTAAGTCCTTTAATTGTCTGATTTTATTATTTCTTATGCCTTATTTAATGATCATGGTTGTAGATATTGAGAGAATACGTTTCAAATACTTATGGCATTAAGGTAATACGGATAGATTCTACATGCATTTACACAGTAAAGGATAAGTTTTACTTTTGTATTTAGTTTGTAAATCAGTTTACTGAGTAGTACTTGACATGAAAAATAGAATTTTAGATTGTACTTTGTGATGCTGAAAGCTGACAGTTTTTTTTACTCTAATGAATTTTTTGTTTTTTATATCTTTATAATGTTTCTCCGTGTTATTACTTTGTACATATCTTAATATTGCATATCTTGAAAACATATGTTGTGCGATGCTTGGCATGTAACTTGCGCATGGCGTGGTTAGCAAAATGTGTAAGAGTTTCTGAATTGCGTGAAAGTTTGTTGCCGTTGCCAAGTTGCCACAAAAAGTTGACCTCTCTTTACATTGGTAGCAAAAGGATGTAAGGGAATTCAACCGAATGACAAAATAAAATTCGACACAACTGAATCAGTGTTTTGTCTGCGTATACGAAGTTTTGAAAACTAAAATCACACTTTCATGTCACAATAATTTTACTTCGGAGTGATTTCTAGATAGCAGGCTTCAAACTCATAATTTTGTTGAGGTTTAAGTTGATGCTACTGTTTAGGCCGGCTTTATCAAAGCACTGACGTTAACAGAAATGCATGTAACAGACAGATAAGATGATAGCATCTAAATTAACAGAAAATGCGGGTAGCAGACAGATGGAAGCAGCAAAGTTAACAGAGAATGCGTGTAACACACATACAGTAGTCTTTAAGTTAGAAGAATATGTGTAACAGATTGCAGCATCTGAACAGAAATGGGTGTAGCGGACATATGGTAGCACTGAAGTTAATGGAGAATGTGTGTCGTACACAAACAGTAGCATCTAAGTTAACAGAGAATGCAAATACCCGCAAAGAGCCTCTAAATACCCCTCAAAAATGAACAGGACGGAAAGCCGATGGCTCAAGGGTCGAGTGTGTGTGTGTGAGTGTGTGTTAAGTTAGTAGCGTCTATACGCTAACAGAAGTTTGATCAAGAGCCCTAAGAACATTCCGTGTGGGTGGGTATGTATGTTGAAGGGTCAAATAGATTCATATTCAAGCTAAAGGTTACGCATACGGCTACGTTTATAAATTCAAAGCAATGAAAAGTAAAGCTCACTTGGCACGTGGGCCGTAGCACTAGCACGTGTGTATTCATATTACCCTAGTTTGATGCTAAGAAACAAGAAAGTCACTCCATGTCGCATTTATAAATCGTGTGTGTGTGCGTGTGTGAGAGGTCTGCTGACCTCTAATTTCCATCAAATTACCTTGTATCGCATCTTCACGCATCTGCGATGCTCTGTGGGTGGCATTTACGGCATTTATGAAATTAATCACCGGAACTGCCGCTTTTTGTTGCCGTTGCCATTTGTGAATAACCAACATGCAACTCGACACTTGGCGAGCATTACGTGGCATGGAAATATTTAGATTGAGTAGATATTCGCTTGATGATGCTTAAAAACACGATAAACAGAATTACCCTATTTCTTGCTCCAAAATTATAAATGCTCGTGCACAGACAAACCTCCTTTTTGGAAAATGTTCCTCTTGGAAAAAGTTCTATTTGGTAAATGCGTTCATGGACAATATCAAAATCATCATATGCAAGGCCTGAAACCTACCCCCCCCCCCAAAAAAAAAGCCTTTTATCAAATCTGCATTTTCCGTAACCTGTAACGGCCTTTTTTCCATTCTATAAGATGATCCCTATTTTACATTAATGAACTCCATGAAGGCATGTGCATGTTATGACCATTATTCAGAAACGAGACATATGTAACAGATCACTCCAAAGTTGCGCCCTTCAAATCCGTACTCTCACAGCAGTGGGTATATGCAGTTGCCTACAATATAACTATAATGTAATATACTATCCATATAATGTAATTTATGTGATGTATGGCAGCTAAGAGCTCATTCCTAAACCAGAGTCTGAAACGTAACACTAGCATAGTTTTCTTCACGTTCAGCAATACATCCCTTATTTTACATTAAAAAAAAAAACTCTGTTAACACATCACCCGCATGTTGTCGTCACTATATGTCCGCGGCCTATCTTGAGTTCGCCGCGGAACGAACACAGATAATCGATTGTACGTTTTTGGTAGCAGATTGCCTTGTTGATATCCAAGATGGTTACAAAAACAATGGCGGCCATCGACTAAAGTGGCCCCCTCCAGGAAGACGTAGCCGCTCATAAAATACTTGCAAGACTCAAGATACGCCGCGCATACAATAGCATTACCAATGCGATACCTTTTCAAATCCCAATTCCATAGCAGTGAAGGGTATGCAGTTCCATTGTGTGATGGAGCGACTGTAAGAACATGGATGCATAAATTCACACCCTGACGCGTCTGAAAAATAACCAATGCGACTAACCTCACTTAATACATAAATTTAATTATCCCACCTACACGAAACTAACTACCATATTACAAATTTAAACAATTCTGTCATTCCCCCATAATGAGAAGCATGTGGAGTGAGATACCCATCAGAAACCCACATAATCATAAAAATAGTGATTCTATTCTACGACGGCTTCTGTCGTCAACCATTTCCACCGTGATCATTTCATTGAAAATACTTAAGCACCTACATCCAAAAGTACTTAGCTCCTGCACTAGGCATGTAATTTAGTTTTGAAGATGACAGTTTATAAATTCATGGTGTTCAACAGAGATGAATGTAAAAAGATAGTTTACTTCACTCGACAACATAACGTATTTACAGAATGATTACAACAAAACTCTTGCCTTCTGAACAAAATGAATTTCTCATCGAGCTGGTTGGGTTGTGGTACGCCCGACCTCAATGAAGAGCATTGCGTGAGTGTCTTTTGGTGCGAAAACCAGTCTGATTTGTAAGAAAGGGTTCCTGCCAATTCGTCTGCAACAGTCTTCACGTTCTTCTCTTTTACAACTGTTTCATACCCGCCGTTAGGTTCTAAAATATTCGGTCCTGACTGTAGATGTTCATCATCGAACTCATGAATTTGCTGCACCGAGGTCCTGATGTGAAATTTTAACCAAATCGGAAAAAAATTGTGAACAATATTGTGTACCAGACAGACAAACACACACACAACTTGCAGGCAGACACACAAAATACGAAGTCGAATATGGCTATGAAGGCATCTCACCTGACAATTAATCTGTACTCAAATTTTAACAAAAGAGTAGATAAACATTTCAACAGCGGCTAGCGAATGCATGAGAAAATTACAAAATTATTTTGCTGGAGATGATCGAGAAACTTCATATTGCTTAATTCAGTGTGGGGAAGCCCAAATGATGAGAATGGGGCAACAGGAAGTACGTAACAAGCGTACGGCTTTTCAAGTGACAAGTTACTTGTTGTTTCAAAGGAATTAACATGTTAAAACTTGCTACTAACAAGGAGGACACGGTTATCAACTTTACGCAATGACTCGAAACATAAATTTTCTCACTCACTAGATTTAACTTAGTTAATACTAAATAGGCCAGTTTCTTGCCTTTAACGAAGCATTTGGCTTTCGAGTTGCTTATTACACTGAGTAACCATGGCAATGATGCGGACACTGATGCTCTCCTCATGGTTCGATGCTGAAGAAGCCAATGGTAAAAAAAAAACCATCAGCCAATTACCGATCTATTGATGATAATTGATCGTATAACATTAAACTTTACAGTTTGGGCACTTAAAATTCAGACCCACAGGTTTTTTTTTTTTACATTCGGCTGGGTTTTGTTTTTTCGCCCACTTTCATTTTGCTATTATTTCCCATTGTTATTGAACATAAAGAAAAAGGACGAAACGAATATGAATAAGAATTTAATGATAAATACTAAATGCAACGAAAATAGATACAGCTAAATTTTTATTAGTTTTTATTAGAAACGTAATTTATTGACTATTGGAACAGTTTATATTTTCCTAATAATGTTTTCCCCTTCCTTTTTCAAGAAATTTACGCTTGTTTTAGCCGCAAAAACTGTAGCTGTGAAATGAATAAGAAATGACCGCAAAGTACACTTTTACCAGGTAAAGCAATCTATCGCTTTAACGCTTTCGGAACAGTAGATGTTTTATTCTGTAAACCATCCTGCTTTACATGAAATCAACATCTTGGATAATCTCATTGGCGGAGCGAGCGAGCGAAGCGTTGCGTATAACGGACACCAAATTGCAAAATGTTGGTCTGTTGGTTGGTTGCACTTTTGTGTAATCTGTTCCACATTATGTTTGCAGAAAACTGATTTCATGACGCCACGTTTCCTTGCAGTACGAGTGCAAAAACATGTGGACATCACACTTGTAGACTCTACACAGTTACAACTAGTGTCTACGAGTGGAATATTTACGTGCTTTTGCACTCGTAGTGGAAGGAAACGTGGCGTCATACAGCCAGTTTCCTGCAAACATATTGTGGAACAAACTATAGTCTGGGGTGGAACCCAAATGAAAGGTCGGATTGGAATGAAATTTTTGTATCGCTTTATACTCCCAAAAGTATTGCTGAGCCAACATTTTCCGTAAATTGAACAATTATTACGGGAAAAATTACAAATTTTCGAATTTATTTCTAATACTCACCATTGTAAATTTAGAATCCTGAATAGTAAAGGAATTCCGACGAAGCATACACCATGCTGCTGGTAATCAAGTAAACTTTAAAAAAAAAACACAGAAAGTTAAATTTTGGTTGCTTCCTTCTAGCTTATAACCTTTTTCGATGTAACTCAATGAAATCATAACATTTGTTCATTGCATTTAACCACTATAGAAAGAAATGCAACCTTAAAAAACAAAAGGATCCCGTTAACGACACAAATTACTTTCATTTGAAAAAAAGAATGCTTGGAGAAATTTAGTTCAGCTCGGCGACGAAAGTGGTGTCTACACTAGCGATGGGAATCCTGACTATGAAACCTGAAATCGTCATATCAATGCCAAGCGGTATGTATAGGCCTAATACGAAGTTTAGAGCGGACGACGTGTTTACGCCTGTCTCTCATAGTTTAAAGATTCCTCGTTGCCACAGTAACATGCAGTCTCGAAACGGAAACCGTGTTTGCATGGCGGATTAGGCCTAACTCTCGAACCCAACTGTTGTCGGCTGGTACTTACGAAATTAGATCGGAGGTAAATATTAGGCCCAAATGCTAAAATTTAAGCCTAAAACTTAAAACTAGGCCTAAAAGCCAACACATTTTTAACCTACAATTCTGATGGCTATTTCTTTTAGATTATATAAATAAAGATTGCTGTTGCAGTGCGTGGTAGAGGTGTGTGATTCAACATTTTCGTTGGTGGCGGTGTCAAGTCTTATACCAGGGGCAGTATGATGAACCTTTTGAATTTTCTGATTATGGTTAAAAACTATCGTAATGATGATTGTTTGGCTTGCAGTTAAACGCCTTATTATTAATATTTTAAAATGTGGACTACATTTTGCACAGCAGCCCTGTAAACAATATAAGAATTATTGTCAGCGGCAGCTCAAACAGTGGTAGGTATTCGTCCTGTGTTATTTTATACTCGGCGTTGATGACCCACATCTTTAGTGTGGGCTGTGAAAAGAGGCTACAAATAACTGAACAGAAACTAAATACTGTAGCAAGCGAAAGCTTGTTAACATAAATTTGAAACACTGCATAGGCCTGTATTTAAAAAAAAGCTAAAATAAGAAAAAGGCCAGCAAAGAGCAGTACTAGGCATAACTTAGCCTAGTGAGTATTGCAACCAGACTTTTAAGGAGCATTAGCAAAAAATGTGGTATCGTCATTAAAATAAAAACTCTAGTTTAATCCACAATAACTTTAATAATACATAGTATAAAGTAACTGAGTGACTGGGTTTTGTACGATGACTACCTATATAGAGCCGATGTAGGTTTTAAAACAGGCTTGTTGTATCATCGGCTGTTAATCTTGGTTCTGTTATGTGTCAGAGTAAAGAGTGAGGATCAACATGCAGCTAGCAATGGCCCAATCACATCGCAACGGTGTTATAGCGATCAGTTCCCAATTGGCTTTGAATGTTAAACTTAGCGTTTAATATTCAGCATTACCATGGCAATATTTCAAGTAATATGCTTTATTGGGAGTAAAACCCATCGTCCAACCATTGGCAAATAAATGAATTGATCGGCTGATGGCGATATGTGAAATTTTGCGAACGATACCACTGTAACAGGCGATTCGATGCATCTGTCGAACACTAGTAAGTAACGTCCCTTCGCATAATTTTTCCACCTCTGCATGAAAGTCACCGATTAGTGACGCAGCGTAATAATGGTAAGACAGCACGTTAGAATAAGAAAAAGGACACGTTGCAAAATATTACTTACTCGAGTCACTTACTCGAGCCATTATTGGACTCGAGTAAGTGGCTTTGCCCTTCGTGCTCCTTACCATTTTATACATGGTTAAGCCCAATATTATATTAATACAAGCCGTGATATTCTACGAACAAAAAATTGCAAAGTGCCGCTGTTCCACGTGTACGTATTTTATTCTTTTTATTGTATGTTTACGAACCAAAGTATACCTGGTAATTGCACCTGGTAATTGCCAACAAAGGAGAAGCACTTTATAGCCACAACTGGTAACTGCTAGTAAAAGAGCGACACTTTAGGGCCACAACTCGTAAATGGCAACAAAGGAACAACACTTTAGAGTCGCAACTGGTAATTGACAAAAAAGGACCAATACTTTAGAGCCGCAATTGGTAACTACCAACACTACAAACTAAGGAGCCATCCAATCCCAAACCAACCAACTGATCAATTGCCAATCAACCAAATCATCAACAGCCAACCTTCCAACCAATCGCTAGCCCACCAATAAAAACAAAAGGTGTGACGCATTAGAGCTCCAGCTGGTAATTGCCGACAAAGGAGCAACACTTTAGAGGCACTACTGGTAATTGCCAAAAAAGGTAGCAATTCTTTAGATCTACAGCAGCGCTGGTAATTGTCAACAAAGGAGCATCAGTTTTGAACCACAATTGGTGACTGCCAACAAAGAAGTAACACTGGCAAGTAGCTGGTAATTACCACCAAAGGAGCAACACATTAGAGCCACAGCTGGTAATTGCCAACAATGGAGCAGCACTCCAGAACCACAGCTGGTAATTACTAACAAAGGAGCGATACTTTACATTCACAACTGGTAATTACCAACAAAGGAGCATAACTGGTGACTAGCAACATTACAAACAAAGGAGCCAACCAATCGCCAACCAACCAAATGATCAATCCTAACCAACCAACTGATCACCAGCCAAACAATAACAAACTAAGGAGCAACACTTTAGAGCTGCTCAAGAAGTAACACTTTTGCGACACGACACAACAGGTATCCGCTAAAAAAAAGCAGCAACATTTTAGAGCCAGAACTGCTAACTGCCAACAAAGGAGCGATAGTTTACAGCCAGAACTGGTAATTGAAACAAGATCAATACTTTATAGCCGCAACTGATAACTTCCAACAAAAGAGTGACAACTTAAAGTGTAACTGATTCCAGTAAATTCTCCATAAAAAATATGATTTAGGAATACTAGTTACAGTTAGCCACTTACTCACACCTGTCATGCGTATATGCAAGCAGAAATTGAGGTGCAGTCTCCACAGGAACAACCAAACCGAGAGGTAAGACACGTAGTGACATCTTGGAAGCAGTATAGCATGTTTTTATGACATTTAGAAGTGATGCTAAGTAGCCAATCGTTGTGCCGAATATCTGCTTTTCTAGTATTATTATTGTCCCGAAGAAACCATGGTCTTTTTTCAAACTGTGGGCCAATAACTACTAATGACATTGCCAAGGAATTTGTAGTTCAATTGTAATCACGAGCGGGATATTCAGTCGGTTGAAACCATTAACCTTGGGCCATTCGGAAACAATCGCCCATGGACGCCGCACTCCGTTGTGCATAGTTTCCGATGGCCTACGATTTCCGGGCATTAACCTTAACAGAATGCGTCTTGGTGTATATTCTCTATAATCTTTCGGGTAATAATCCGTAACTTCTTTCTTTTAGTTACCATTATTAGGGCGCTTCGGAGTATGTGTCGATCCAAGTGATGGATGTGTGAATGGAATGAGATCCAGTTTTGCGCTCTCACACCGCTCTCATGAAAACGATGGAACGAATCTTCAAATGGTTATCTGCCAGTTTCCATGCAACTGGCTGCGATGTATTACTTGTAACGTTGTTACTTACAATGCGGATTACTCAAAGAGAAAACATAAAAGAATAGTACCGGACTGAATTAACGTAGTAAACGAACATTTTGACTATGAGAGATTCTTTTACACTTGCATAGGTTGAAGCGAATGACGGGCAGCGGCTCGGAATTCAATGCCGGATCGAGCTCTAACGGCCGCAACTCACTGGTCCTCCTCTAATGAGGCCTTTTAGTACCAACACATGCCGACAATATACCAATGTGCTACGTCTTATGTGAATTGCATTGTGGTTCTTAATCAGTGCTGTGATCCCTCTCAATGTGAAATGCACAGCACGAGAAACAGGGCCGTCTCTTATAAATTCACTCCCTCCAAAACATTCTAGTAATCCTGTCATCTAGTAGTTTGGGTATTCACTTGATGATGTCATCGTTAAAGCTGATGGTTTTAAACACATTGCTAGAACTTTAATAATCTACCATATACATTCTCCTCTTTACAGCCAGGAACCATTTGTGGGCAACAGCGTAACTTGCTCGAAAAGATGTCTACCCCGAGATGCCGCTTGTCTCTTGAACAATACTCACTCCATCACTTACCAGTTCGTAACATTACCGTCCCTTCCGGATCTGCAAGAGCCATTAGTCATCACCCAGTTGCAAGCCATGACCATTAGCACAGTTTGGGATTTCAGAGTAGACATTACTTTTATTAATGCTCACGAGGAAAAATATCGTAACTTTGATTTGGTCCAAAACTATCACACAGGTAAGATTTCTTTTTAGTGCTGTTTATCTGCATTTCATAGCTACACAAGAATCACGTAAGGCTGATAATGACGTTTTAATTAAGAAAGCCTTTCCCACCGCGAACTAAGGGGAATTTTAGCTACAAGTGGTTGTGTATGTCTTTATTACGTGGCTGGAGAGGCTCTATGTTAAACTAAGAAGCCCTTCAGACTGCGGACTGAGAGAGTTTTCAGCTACTTTGCATGTCTTAATGTTTAGCTGACTATAACCTTAGTTAAATTATGAATGCCTTTCACATCTTAAACTGAGGAGATTTTCATCTACTGACAGTGCATGTCGTTATTGTTTAGTTGTATGTGCACTCAGTAAATTAAAGAACCCTTTCACACCTCAAACTGAGGGGTTTTCAGCTCATTTGTGCATATCTTCATTGTTTAGCTGAAGATGCCGTAGTCAAATTAGGAAATAATCCTTTCACATTTCAAAGCAACGGCATCTTTAAATGTTTGTTCATGCTTTATAGAGTAGTTGAAGATGCCTTCAGTAAACACAAAAGTAGGGGTAACCTGGACGGGACTCGAACTAGCCACTTGAAGGAGCTCTTTAACGTGCGGCAAACGCCTCTACCAACTCGGCCACGGCCGTCTCTAGAGTTTATTCGAGCAAGGCACTTAAAAGGTTAATATAAGAAAGACTTTCTCCCCTCCGATTGAGGGCATCGTCAGGTACAAGTGATCATGCACGTCATTACTGCAAAGCTGAAGATGCCCTCTGTTAAATTAAGAAAGCCTTTTTCCCCACAGACTGAAACATCTTCAGCTTCATGCGCACCATTATGGCATAGCTGCAGCCGCACTACGTTACACAAAGAAAGACTTTTCCCTCTCAGACACTAACATCCCCAGCTACATGCACTACGTTATTGCATAGCTGAAGCCGCCCTATGTTAAACTAAGAAAGCCTTTTCCTTCTCAGACACTAACATCTTCAGCTGCATCATGCCCGCCATTATGGCATAGCTGAAGCCGCCCCATGTGAAACAAAGAAAGCCTTTTCCCTCTCAGACACTAACATCTTCAGCTGCATCATGCCCACCATTATGGCATAGCTGAAGCCGCCCTATGTGAAACTAAGAAAACCTTTTCCCTCTCAGACACTAACATCTTCAGCTGCATCATGCCCGCCATTATGGCATAGCTGAAGCCGCCCTATGTGAAACAAAGAAAGCCTTTTCCCTCTCAGACGCTAACATCTTCAGCTGCATCATGCCCGCCATTATGGCATAGCTGAAGCCGCCCTATGTGAAACTAAGAAAGCCTTTTCCCTCTCAGACACTAACATC
>JAHWFP010245092.1:0-10251 GCA_023313725.1 Lithobius niger | reverse complement strand
ACCACCTACAACGAAAACCCATCCCAGCACTGAAGCAAACCCAAGCCGACCCAATCCCAACAGGGGCCATAAAGCAATTAAATTCAAACTCGCAGAACGGCCACCACCAACCACCACGAGCAAAGAAGAAGGACGGGATGTAGTGCTCCGGAAATTCATCATGAATATATGTAAATAGTGTATATAACTTCAATTTGGCCTGAAGAAGCTCCGCGGAAAGGATTGAAAATTCGCCGACGTGCAAAACCAGTTGAGTGAGTTAAACCTTTAATGCTTGAACATTATGCTTACGAACCCTCAACGTAAAATGCCCATTTTCAGTACAAGTAATCTTACCCTATATGGCAAAGTTTCTGCGCTTAAAGTGCAAGCGAAAAGGAGCTGAAGCTAGGATTGTGCGATACTAGAAAAATTCGAGCCGAGCCAAGCCGAGTATGCAACATATACTCGAACTCAGCTCGTCGCTGACATCCAGACTCGGAAAACTCGAATTCGATAAAAATGCGATTAACTTCGCCAATTTATGACTGATTTTGACGTTCAAATATACCGAATTCGTCGTCTCGACGATAGCTTTTTGGTGATGCAAGTTAAAAAGCCACTATCTCAAACCATTTTATCTAAAAACTGGAAAACTAGTTGTAGACTTTGACTCACACAGTCCGTTAAGCAGCATCTTAGTTGTTATTTATTACACTAACAAATAAAAAAAAAGACACTTGCGAAATAAGTGTGTTAACCAAATACTCGAACTCGGCTCGATACTTGATTCTTCAGTTGCAAACTTGCCGGCTCGGCTCGACTCAAATTAAATTATTCTACTCGAACAATCCTAGCTGAAGTTAAAAGTGGAGTAAACAATTGATTTTGTCGAGCAAGTCACTACAATTGTGGTGCACGACACTTATGATTGCTACCGGCAAACTGCATCTGGTTGCGTGGAATGTGGCATTGTCGGCGGCCTACAGGTTTTGGCTTTCGACTTTCGTTATTGAGCTAAAAAAAAAAATAATTAATCCGTATTTCAGCTAAAAGCAGACAACTTTAATTTAAACCAAACGATGAAATGTTGATCGCCTCGAAATTGGCAGCCGTATAGCCTACTATGGAAAGGTGCATTGATTTTGTAGAGAGAGCAGAGTTGAATTATTTAAAGTGGGCGGAAACAATCATTGCACGCACGAGCATTGGTAACTTGCATCAATTTTATGGTGCGAGGTACTGAGGTCATTTGTTTCAAATTTAATTGTGTCTAGCAAGTCATTATTGTGTATTATGGTAAGCCAAACTGTGAGCACTGAAGTAAAAGACGGGCAGGCGAAACAAAACAAGTCAAAAAGAAGGAAAATTACTTGCGAAACCAGGCACGACTGCTAGTGAAGTTATAATAAATAAATGTATTTATAACGCGGTATACAGGGTGTCCCAAAAGTCCCAGAACAGCCTCGCAACTTTTGAAGGGGTTGAAAGAAAATGGTGAAATCCTGGCAATGTAGGTTTGGTTAAAGGCTCTACCTTTTTGTACAACCGGCGTTACGCCTGAGCCCCCTTTTTTTTTTGGGGGGGGGGGGGGGGGGAGGCGGCCACCAACTCCAAAATTCCAATGGAATGGTGGGTAGAGCAATACCTTATTTGAAAGGTCTTCAGAGTAAAGTGTCGCAATGATAGAATGTAGGTGGCAGCGAAATGCTTCGTTCACCTACGTCTTTTGCGGTTCACCAGCTGCCATTTTGGATAGGTTCATCATCATATTGAAACTATCATTTTGGCACTTTACACTCTAAGGTATTCCTCTACCCCTCATTCCTTTGGAAATTTCTGATTTGGAGCCCCTCCCAAGGGAGCAGGCGTAATGCTGGTTGTACAAAAGGTATATCCTTTAACCAAACCTACATTGCCAGAGTTTCACTATTTTCTTTCAACTCCTTAAAAAGTTGTGAGGCTGTTCTGGGACTTTTGGGACACCCTGTATAAATTTAGTAACACAAAGACGGGGGGGAACGTACGGTTTAAAGTCGAGTTGAATTGTCGAGAATCGGCAATCTGCTGATTTTGGTGGGTTAATTTTGTGATGGACACTTACTTGTTTTGTGTGTATTTTTGTTTAGGGAGGATGGTGTAGGTTGGATTGCTGTCCATTCTCCATACCAGAATGAAGAGGATCCACCAGACGTAGTTGGGCTGCAGAAGGCGTGGCAGGACTTGTGTGCTTCAGGTGCCCCCGTCACATACAATGCTATTCAAGTTTTAGCACTTGGATTCAACGTTACTAGTGGCAAATGGCTTTTCTACGTTCCTACTGGCTACAAAGTCGACATTATATGGAGGCTAATTGCCACCAACCTTGTAGGCAAGTCACTCGGAAACTTCGCACATTTTGCGAAAGTTAGCCCATTTGATCCTTTCCAAGAAAGTTACAGTCACGTTATATGTGTGTACAACCGTAATTACACCAACATTGAGGAAGTGTTTGCACTGGAAAAAGCTATCCGCATGGCTGGCATAAAATGTGTAATGCATTACAAGCCGGATGTTTACACGTATTGTGGTATATACAGGAAGAATCGTTGGGAATTGCGACCAACCTTGTACATTAGTGACTACGACGTCCGCACCCACGTGTCGAGGATTCAGTCGGTGCATGAAAACAGAACTGTTTTGACATACAGCATGTCAGTACAAAGAAATCTAAAGCAGTGATGTTGGGTAGGTATATGTTTTTATACAGAATTGTCACACTAACATGAAGAATTTGTGACGGTTAAATTTGGTATCAGTTTGTTTTTTCGTTGTACTACTTGTGTGGATGCAAGTGCATATACACTATTAAAGTTTATTAAGAAAAAAATGAATCTTTATTTAACTTTAGTACCTTCAGTCATTAGTACAACATTTTGGAAGAAGTTGAAACATCGGAAACTATTTTCTTGAATTTCTGAAAATAAGTGCAATTGGGGAACACTTTACTGGGTCTTACTGGGATTCCTGTATATAAGCCCATGGGCTTAATAAATAAAATTTGTTTTTCTGAGCAAAGTTCGTGGTAAAAAGTGAGTCGATTTTAAGCCACGGGCACATATTTGAATTAAGTTTTTTATCAGCGTGTTTAAATAAATCTGCGCCTCAAGAAATATTACATCGTTTGACCATGGGTTGAATCACAGCGAGACTTATTTTTTTAATAGCCTCATTATGTATTTAGTAGTCGAGGAATTCTTTTGGTTGCAGTGTATGTCGGTTTAATAAAATTCAAAGGGTGACACCGTGGACCCCAAAAGTAGTTTTCGTAAGTCACTATGTGGATGGTGCACCATTGTCAGTTAAATGGCCTGGTATTTAATCACAATACAGCCAAGTTTGAATATTAGGCCTACTACGTTACTGATTTTGTTTAGGTTGGATTATTTTGAACCGAGGGTGAAGACAAGCGCTGACGCCTGCATATGCATTGCTACATCCATTGGAACCATTCAAGTTTTTTCATCCAAGCCTCTTTTCATAGCGTAAATTTAAGTTTCATATTATAAAATCACTGATTCAAGGAAGAAAAATCCTGTTAGGTCACGGCTGTCATGTTAACAGATCGTGAAGAAACCCATGGGCTTCCAAGTGGTCCTATTTGCAATTTTTTCCCAAAAAAGCTTAACTGTCCTTATACTCAACTGAGGTTTTAACAGTGAACCAAGATTTGGACACTATTGAAGCTAGTCAGCTGAACGTTTTATTTGCATTATCAAGCTATGCAAGATATACGTCAAGAAAAAACCCAAAAACTTGTGCACTGTGCAGGGTTACTTGTGACAATAGACTAGAGATGCCTCAGATTTAGGCAACAGATTGTTAGGCTAAGTGTTAACACGCAGGAATATTTATTGACTGGTGAGCTGATTACTCCATGGGACCAAAACGTGGGATCAGCCAAAGTTTTTTCAACGTTTCAAAATCAATATTTTAAGGCTGCACCGGTACCGATATCCAAAATGTTGCAGTTTTCTGCAAAGGACCAATAATTATTAAAATAAAAAAAATTTAATAAGTAACAAAGAGTTAAAACATTGCTAGGAAGATACTCAGTGATTTCCTGAGCAAAATTCCGCGAACCGCATGTCGTAATCTTGAACGGTTCCAGAGTTATCGATATTTCAGCAAAAAGTTGCTGATCCGATACCGTCTCAGATATTTTAGCACATCGGTGCACCTTTATACCAAACATTTGTTCTGTAAGTGAGGTTAGTGTTTGGTTCATAAAGGTTGAAAGCATGAACAACATTCGTTAATTTAGGCATTCATTTGCCATTTAAAGTTTCTCTCCGTAAACAGTTTGTGTTGTCGATCCAAGTGAATTTTGAATTGAAATTTTTTTGAATGTGAATTTTGAACTTGAGGAGTGCAAACGTTAACAATAATTGTAGAAAAACTGAGTGGTAGACCATCAACACAGCTCAATTTAGAATAAATTTAAAACTGTTAGCCTTGACGTAAGACAATGACGACAAATTTTAATACACAACTTCCGCTTAGCTGGTATTCCACAGACCTGTCAAGTATATTACAGAACTCTAAATAACCAAAGTATTGTACAAAGCAATGATTTTTACGAGAAAAAAATTGAAACGTGGCGTAAATCCGACAAATATAAATCTTGTTTCAGTTTCATAGCAGTACTCTGCTATGAATAAACTCTGCAGCATGTTAGGAGAAGTGCATGCTAGATTATTGTGGCCAGTGAAGAGCATATATACTGTAATTTGATCCACAAGTAGTGCAAATTCCTCGAGTACTGTTTTCTGTGCAACAAGAAACTATTTCTCCATTTTTGAAGAAGCACTTAGTTGACGACAGCAGAGGATGCCATCAAGTTAAGACCACATGTTCCATCGCCTCTGTACACTCTGTAATAACCCTGCAACGGAAAAAAATAAATCGTCAATTCATCACATTAGGCCAAGTAAGTTTGTTTCTAAAAGTAAACAAGAAACTACATTACAGGCGGTAGATTTTACTCGTTTGCCTGACGAAGAAAAATGGGTAAAATCTACCACCATCAAGAGGTGATAGTTTTTCTAAAGGCAGATAGGCTTATTTTACTTGGTAAATTTTAAGGCTGTCTGATACCCACATTTTTTGATTCAGATACCGATTCCGATACCATGGGGACAGCAACACCACAGTGACAATGATTCAATAATTTAGCATTGACAACTAAAAAAATTAGCAATCGCAGGGTTCGTACACCAGAGACGAAGCCATTTTCAAGGCCGTTTTGCCAACAAAATTCTTAAAAATTACCTTAAAATAAATTCAATCTTTTTGCAAGCCTCTACTGTATAATTTAATAAACATCCATTTAAAAGTTATTTATTTTGCCCCATCGCGGGACAAGTTGCCTTTCCAATACGGCAATACCACACTTATACGTGAATACGAACGAAGGCACGTCGTGTCTTTATAATAGAAGATAATCATTAGGCTGACGAACTATTTTTTTCTTTATGAATTTAAGCATAAATTGACTGTATTTCATCAAACATAGTGCGCGACAAAATTCAAGGTCATTTCAAGGTGCTTACAAAAAAAAAATGCAAATTTTCAAGGCTTTTATTTTTGAAATTTACGGCTTTTCAAGGAATTCAAGGCTGTGTACAAACCCTGCAATCAAGATTAAATTTAGATACGCTGTCATAAATTCCACGCATTATTACGTACTGTAGTGGCAAATTGTGGTATGCTAGATTGAAATTTTGAAACATGAAGCTCATTTTGAAGCTCATGAATTTCGCGCAAGTTTGAAGTCGGATGTTTTGTGCGAGGTATCGACAGAAATATGAACTGTCCGATCCGATTCCATATAGTATCTGTCCCGATACTAGTATCGATACCGAACAGCCTTAGTAAATTTAAGTGTGGTTAAGGGCGAGTTTGCATTTTGGTTTTCCCAAATCTAGCTTCATCAGGCCGCTTTGTCCACGAACTTTTTCAAAACTTATGCCGACATGTTGTTGTTGGTGTTGTTAAATTTGAACCTCGCGCTGCTGCTGTCCTGTTGTTTGTTGTGGCGACAGTGCATCCTTGTTTTGCTCAGTCCGTTAGAATCTCAGCAGGCCTTGCCACTCGGTGGCGAGGTCTTGCGTGAGCTTTGGGGACACAATCTTGCTGATATTTCGGTGTGACGGTGCTTGGATGTTCATTACGGGGATTTTATAAATTTTGAAGTGTTGGATGGCAATACTTTCAAGAGCTCTCAAATGGGGTTTGAAGTAGGAATTGGATTTTAGAAGAATTTTAGTGGCATTCCAGTTTAACAAAATTGACACACAACATGCATGTCTCTTCACTGCTGCTACCACTCCCCTTTTCTCCCTTATGAAGCAGTCTTCCTTTTCCCTCATTGAAAATGTGGTGTACACTGCATATTTGAATTCTTACTTCAATGAGTTTTGATGTTGTGGACCATTCCAAACATGTTCGTAATTTCCAACTAATTTATATATATATATAGGCCATGCAAAGTTAATTGTTTGGTTTACAGGCGTGTGCGGGTGCCTTAAATTATCGCGGGTCACATTTTTTTATCTCAATGTTGGTCCACCCACAAAAAATCATTTTTTTTGTCAAATTTGGACCGTTTTTGACATTCCAGTATACCATTTTAACCGGCTTGAAACGAGCTTTTCAATGGTGCTAATTTCAAGCCTTTAGCTCAAACCACTAAGAAGTTATTTGGCAAAAACTAAAATAATTGTAATACTATATGACATAAATAACATTAGCAGAATATTATACTTTTTTAGGCTGATTGTAAACTCTTTCAGTCTTGAGCTAGGTACACATCAAAGAACTGTGGTCAGTTAAATAAAAAAAAAAAAAATAAAAAAATGCCTGGTTGCCTGGTGCTTCAGTTTGCAACCTCGCCCGTAAACCAAACTATTTTTTTTGCATGGCCGCATAGAATATAGGACTAAAGCTCTCCCTCCAGTAAAACTGAAACAATTATCTCCGTTCCTATTCACTATTTTTCGAACAAACTTGACCAGATAGTAGATAACATTGGAAGGTGTATATTTATACCAACAATTATGCAATTCTGTGCAAGAGTTGAATATAAGACGAAGATGCAGTTTTTAAGGGAAAAAAATTGGAAAACATAGCCTACCGTCTGACATTCAGGCCAGAGTACAAAATATAGACAGGGAAATACGGAGACACAAAGTCTAAAATGAAGATCACAATGTTAAACTGAAACATCGACTACACCAACTAGAAGTAAAACATTAACAAATTTTAAAAAAATGTACGCCATTGAAGACGTACGATGTATGGGAGTGCACTTTTTGTAAGGCCTAGTCCTCAGAAAGTACGCCCCCTCCCCCCTCCCTACAAAGAAGAAACCACAGATGAAGCCTGGACCGATTCAAGTAAAATAAGTGAAATGACCGATATGTCTGGTTATCATTAAGAGGTGTAAAAAAAAATGGGTTTGAAGCCATAGCATTATTGTCACAATAGATCAGAAGTAATTAATGTGTAAGACCTACTTGCAATCTCCAAAATTAAAATCTAAACCAAAACCTCGGACAGGTCACACTTCCACATGTAGTGCAAAGAACATTTTATGACAATCGCAACTAACCTTATTTATAAGTAATAGATATCCGTGAATCATAGGCGATTTAACGGTTATAATTGGCAAGAAACTGCTAGTCCAATATCGAGGGGGTGGAGAGAAACACGAGCGCGCAAGAGTTTTCCCTTCAGTCCCATGATATTGGACTAGCTGTTTCGAGCTCAAGAGCAATTATAGCCGTTAAATCGCCTATGATTCACGGATATGTATTTTAATGCTAAGGTGTGACGTCAAGCTAATTTATCGCCTTAGAATTTTTGAAAGACTTATTTCAAGAATTTAAGAATTTTTACATGTGACTTATGTAAATTCCTGAGCGGAAGTTCCCGGTTAGAAACGGGGTTGGAAGCTTCCTGCGTATGAAGACCGACCGAAGGGGAGAGACGTTCTGTAATACCGATGTTTGTGATTTAAGGTAAAACTGTATTTTTTCTACTTAGTAGTTTAAATAAGATGAGTGTATAAAATGCACTATTCGCTTGAGTCTCGTAGGTTTTTAGATGTATTTCAAATTGTCAGTAGCCTAGTTTTCGTACTGTCCGACCAAAAGGTTGCCTGGTTGGGCCATTCCTCCGTGGGTGGGGGCCTAACATGGTACGCCAATTTTTTTTTTCTTGTTAGGCTCGCAGGTTGTAAATGTGCCTGTTTATGCTGGTTGCAATGAGGTGTGCTGGTTGAATGTGTTGTGTACGGTAATTTTGCAAAGTCAGGTCATATGTCGTGGAGCAGGGGTTGTGTAGACCCCCGTAAAAAGTGATAGATTATGAAAAAAGTGTGGGTTATCAAAATTAACCCACTGTGACGTGTGTGGGTTTTCATAATTAACCGTGTGTAACGACTACACTTTTAGCATGGGGATGTGTTAGCGTGACGTTACTGCGGTGCATTAACCCGTTTTAAAGGGTGGCCCTGCCATTATGGCGTTTATTTAGAATACAGTAAAACAATTTTACATTCCGGATAACAGACACTTTGGTACATTTTGCATGTATGCTCGGTTAAGTCAAACAATTTTGCGAGATTTGGTTGGCCCAATGAAAAATTAACCTCGTTATCTGAAACGACATCGGTTAACTCAATGGTAGTTTATTACTTGACACCATAAATTGTGTGTTGCTTTCGTAGCCTCTTAAAAAGCATTTTTGCTGTTTTCTTTTTATGAACTAATAGTATATTACATCGAGATGCACTTAGCGAACATTGGAGGCAGAGATGTTCTCACTACTTCCCCAGGCCAACAGCCAGTCTTGTGTTTTAATGCATCTCCGTCTAACTCAAACTGCAATGCCAGTCTCGCTGGAGTTCGAGTAACTGAGGTTTTACTGGCATCGAAGTTCACAAGACCAAGCAGCGATATTTATTCGAACAATGTTTGTGTAATGGGGTGTTAGCAATCACTAAAAGTACAGCAGTTCCAGTTCAATTTACTGTCAGTTCCAGTAAGTCGTGCTGAAAGGACACGCATCGACATAGCTAAGTGTTTGCTCTGTTGTTATGGACTAATGGATTAAAGCCGTGCATCAGTCCTAGTGAACAGCGACTAGCCTATATTGCCATCAAAGGTTGAACAGGGAGTAGAGGTAATAACTAGAATAACCCCCGCCCCCCCATGTATAGGGATACGTTGGCACTCTACTGGATGGCGCCACGTGTGACTGGAAGGTTAAACTACTATGCCAAGCATAAAAAAACCGCTCATGAACATTCAAGGACCATCAAATCCCAACGTGGGCCGCCTGGTTAACGTTGGACTTGAACGAGAATTGAGTAGGCGACGGGAACTAAGCGAGCAGCATGCCGACGTGCAACGGCCCGAAAAATGTAGTAGGCCACGCTTACCGGTGAATTCGAAAACGGCGCTTGTAAACAACGTTGAAGCAGGATGTGATCAGAGACTAAATCAACCTTTAAAAGCGTGATGATGACAACAGTTAGTTGTTGAAAATTTGCTGGACACAGGAGTAACTCCGAGTAAGTTTCTAGTTTGTTGAAATGTGCGCAATTTGTTTTGTGAATTGACTTTTTTGGAATGCCAAGTAATTTTTCAATAGGATACAGAGTATTTCTTCCAGTTTTGTTGCACCTCACCAATTTGTCACCGTTCAGAGATGTCACTATCGCCGCTGGACTCCGGCCGTACATCCTACATCAACTGACGATTAAGGTTAGGAGCAGTTAGTTTAAAAAAAAAATTGTCGTCGCTCATGGAGCGAGTTGTTTTTTTCCAGCACCTGTGGAGTGAGGCACTAACGAAATATTTATTCTTGCGAAAACTATTGGAAACAATTATTTCAAACGTATTACACGCACGCAACAGATATACATTAAGGTGCACTGAAAAAATCAGATAAGTGGGTTTAATAATTAATAGTTTCGGAGAACCATTTTTTTTTTAATTACGGGAGGAAATGAATTAAAATTGAAAATCTCCTGTGTTGACAAAACGCATCCAAAAGTCGGCTGTTAGTTAGGCTAAAAATTGTTGTTCCCACCTGATAAGCGATAGTATGAGGGTTTATAGGCTCCCTTTTCCATATCAGTTTTGCATTGTGGCTGCTGTTATAATTTTTAATGGTGTGAAAATGAAGATTCTCCCAGAGAACTTGTTCTCGCCAGGAGAATCTAAG
>JAHWFP010245091.1:0-10636 GCA_023313725.1 Lithobius niger | reverse complement strand
ATGACCTGTTTCGTCAAATACTTCCTTACTTGGAAAAAAAATAGAAAAGAACAACCAAAAACACTGCAGTACACGTGAAGAGTGAGGACTCCATCTCTCCAGTTCCATGTTTAATATTAACGCTGGCGATTAGTATCAACTAAGAGCTGACGACCCAGTTTGGGTTCGTGCTCCCTAAAAAATAAAAGAACAGCACCTAATAGCTTGCTCGTCTATTTGCAAAATCGGAAAGAAATAGAAATTTTCCCTGTTCTAGAAGACGTAGGGAAGAAAGAGTATATTCATCCGGAGATAGGACTCCTATCTACACCGAACACTGGAACCAATTATACATACTATGGTGTAGGTTTCGTATCTACTCTGAATGTGAGGCACCATTCCTACGTGGAACGTTAGGAATTGCTCCTGCACAGAACGCTACCTTAGTATATTTAACAAGTAGGAATTGTGAGTGTGCCGAGCAGTATTCAGGAATCCAGCTGGAATGTTATCTACGCCGACATAAGGGAGCGTTCACAAATTACGGAACACTTTTTTTTTTTTTAGCAATTTAGACCCCCGTTCCCCTTTGTAACACCAGTGTGTCACTTGGCTTGACCCTTTTCACCTGAAAATACGTAACATTTTCTAACCCTCTTTCTCCCCCCCCCCCCTCCCCATCCCACCGCCCTCCAGTTGTATAGGTTTTTTTTTTAATTGAATTCGTTTTTATGAGCAGTCGTAATACCTAGGGGTGTAATGACCAGATATTTGTAAAAAAAAAATTTAAGTCGTTAAACAGATGTAAGAAAAATAGTTTAGCTAAAAGAATGTAGAAAAAATGTAGCAAACAATTAGTAAGGTACTTATAAATTCATCATACCCCTCATCCCCCATCGTAACAGATGGTAACACATTTGCTGAACTCCTCCTCCAGGCGTTACATAATTTGTGAACGCTCCCTATCGTACGTTGGGAGAATTCCGTTACAGTAGGGAGAATTTGTTTTTTAATCAGCCAAAAAGCATTGTTTCAGTTAGCACGTGATGGCTTTTTTCTAATTAACTACTTCAGTTAAACTAACATAACCTTGAAAAGGCACATGTTCACATAGGAAGCTATGATTTGAGCCTATTCCCATGATTTTTGGTGTTGTTGTTTGAATTGTAGAGAGGACAGACGAAAGTATCCCCAGAACAACAACAACAACAGCAACAACAACAACGACAAGAAGCAGAACAAGAAGTTGTCTATTTGGTCCCTCTCTGGATCTTGGATTTGGCTGGACCGAATTTCACAATTTTTGGACTGTAGAGCGGCCTTGACTAGCCGAAGCTGGATTCCAAATTTGGTTTTAAAATGATCACTTTTGACGGCGTTGTAAGCTCCTAAAGTTGAGAGTTTAACACAGAGACTCTAGGCTGACCCTTACTAACACTGGATCGCCAGTGTTAATAAAGGAAGTTTGCACTAATATCAGCAGTATTTATGAGAGCAGTGACATCCAAGACCATCGGGTCCAAATGCCTCTCCCTCCTTCAACCCATAAATCAAGTTCTAAACTCCCCAACGTGTTATCACAATGTTCTTCATTGTGTTCGCGGTCTGAGGATCAAGACGATGTTCATCAGTAGTATGTGAAGAGTGTGTGAAAACAGACTCGAAGTAACGATTTAGAAGGTTTGTCTTGGAGGAACCATCAAATGCTTGGTCACCAGGTGAAGAAAAAAAGAGTGGGTACACCAGACTTTTTTGGGTCAATACTTTGGTATTTCGTGCAGAGCGTGGCAATAAAGTATTATTATGATTTAAACGTTTGTGGGAGAAAGCAATAAAATAGTAATTTTTTTTTTACATTACGTTACAGTGATTTTCTAAATAATAAAAAAAGAACAAGCGGCTACAGCAACTGCCTAGTCGCACCGGTCTTCTGTACAGTTCCTCCACTTTCAATGGTGAGGCGTACACCTCTATCACGCCCCACAACATCTATCACTATTATACTAATCGGTTAAAAATGTGTTAGCTTTTAGGCCTATTTTACATTTTAGGTATAATTTTCAGTTTTTAGGCCTAATTTTAACCAGCAGTTTTAATTTCGTAAGTAGCAGCTAACGGAGAGTTGGATTGTATAGTAAGCATATTCATTTTTGCTACACGGTGCGCCTTCGGGCACACAGTTGCAGTGTTACAACGTATGGCGCAACGGAGCATATACTATATAGATCAGTGGTAGTTGGGAAGTGACGGGGGGGGGGGGACGTTGTTGATGAAGCCAACAGCGACTCGTAGCAACTTGACGTTGCCGTGATAACATGACGTTGCCGGTACGGCTGTACAGAAGACTAAAAGAACCCAGCAATTACGTTGTACGCCTTACAAGCATCTAAGGGTTACATTTCTTTCCCCCTTTTTTTTTTTTACTTTAAGGGAGCAGAACCCAAACCGGGTTAATAGTCCCACTTCATACAACAGACCACGAGAGGGACAATTTAGTTGGAGAAATTCAAGCAGAAAACCAACGATCTTTGACATGCCCCAATCGACATGAACACAATGCGCTAACCATGCTCTGACGTGCTTCCTCAAAGGGTCAAAGAATTTTAGCGAGCGTTAACCGCACCTGATCATCCGCACCCGCACCGCACCGCTTTAGTGGCGTGCACAGGGGCATTGCTCCTGCCCTTTTTGAAGAAAAAAACATGCCCCATTTTGCTTTTCTGCACTGAAAAATGCTGGTCGCAGCGAGGAGAAAGGGCCTAGAGCCCTAAAAAGGGCAAAAAGGAAGTTAGGAAGCCCAAGAAAGGGGTCAAAAATGGTAAAAAAAAAAAAAAAGCTGAGTGACAAACAAAAAAAAAAAGGGCCCAGAAAAATATGGACTCAGCGTGCCCTATCACTGAAAGTTGCCCCTGCCCTCTCCCATGTCTGTGCACACTACTGCGGTGTTTCCTTCATTTGCAACCCAACAATACGTGATCGTAAACAGAGATGGAACTGACCCATGGGTCGGTGGAGTCAGTGGGTCGAATGGGTCATATTTTTATCGTGGGTCAGGTGGGTCATGGGTCAAGACCGTTTACCCTCCGACCCACGGTAATTGTTAAGTACGTTATTTGACACTTCACTAGTCTTACTAGTACTCTTTAAAACATTTTCTACTGTTTCAAAAACAGTTTCCCCCAGAAGGCTAAAAACCCTTAGTAAATGCTTCATTAAAAAATTTGACTGTTTGAAATAACATTACATGGGAACTGTATTTTTTTATAGCGTGGATGGGTCACGGCGGGTCACCTTTTGTTCTTTAGCAGGTGGGTCATGGGTCGGGAAAAGTGACCCACTTCCATCTCTGATTATTTGAAAAATTGTATATTTGTAGCCACGTCAAAATTACAACAATAAAAAAAAATATCTAGAACAATAAATGTAATAAATAAGTAAATACAAATTTGTTGCGAAGCAACAGGTCTGGCAAGCATCGGATACGGTCACCGAAAGTCAGCCTAAAAGTGGGACGTAGAGGATGCCAACAGTAGAAAGTAAATGGCACACACATTTTTAAAATGGGGTATAAAGGGGCGTGGAAAACTGACCAAGCTAAAAGATAATACGAAGATAAAACTACAATAAAATTTAAAAAATACAAAAAATACAAAGTAATGTCAATACAGGACAGAAGTCCGTTGTAATACAAGATCAAATAGTATAACAAAAAAAAAAGTAGCAAAGATCAAAACGGGCCGAGAATTAAGTAGCCGTCAGAAATTCAATGACAGATTCAATGCGTGTAGTTTGTAAGGTCGCTAAGGAAGTGGACGATTATTCACAAGGCACAATGCTCGATCCTAATTCACTCCTTACTGCATAGCTAGGGGACTATGCACAAAGCGTTTACATATTAGGCTATCAGCAGAATTTATCCTTCTGCTGCACCTCTTAGTCAGAGATCCAACCTTTCAGTCAGATCCCACACACCAACTAACTCGAGCCCTCGTCCAGCCTCGTGTTTTATACGCGAGGGAGAACAATAGGCCCTAGCCTGAGGCTACTGGCGAACAGGTTCAATCCGGTTCCAACTGGGTTGCAGGGGACCCGTGTCTCCACCTGGCGGCTGGCAGCTGTCCAAATCCTGAGTCTGCAGTAATTGGAAGGCTGGCAGGCCGCCATGATTGAGGCAAGTCGAACTACGAAGTGTTTGCTTCGTGAGGTGCGTGCTGCGATCATGTAATCCGGTTACAAGTTTTGCTTTAAAAGAGTTCAGGATTGGCAACATCACCAACTCGCCAGGAAGACTGTTCCACACTTTTACAACACGGTTAGCAAAATCTTTTGCAAATTTATTTAAATATTTATTGAGACTGCATGATGCCTTTTTCCATACCCGTTAAAATTCTTTCACTTTAGCGGGACAGACGAGATGAGATTGAAATTCACAGGAAAGTAATAGGTTCCGAATAATTTTAGATGTCTGAAGGGTAACTTGCGTGCACATTGCTCTTGTTGTTTCCATGCCTTACGATACGTTTGGACATCGACTATCGACGTATTTTCCTTTAAACTTCGGCACCGTACCATTAAAGCGCTCAGTGGTGGCAATGAAGACACGAGCAAGTGTAATACACGCTTGTTGAAGTTATGCTACGTCATTCATTTTCTTCACAGTTGAGGTGGTCTGACACGCTCCCCGAGACCACAGCGCCACATGTTGACTCTTGACCGGTAACATGAGACAGCATGAATTTTCCTTTGGTGGTTTAATTTATTACTTCCCTGAGGAAAGATACACGAAGGAGGAGGGATCTCAAACCACAAAATTTCAACACAAAATTGAGGGGGTTTGCAGGCAGCCCTTCGCTTCACCGGTACTTATATTATGTCGCGAAAGGTGATAACGTCAGTCAGGGTTATAAATAAGAGGGTGCAATGTGAATAGTGTTCTAGGCTGGCCAACTGCACTCTGGTGACATTAGGGGATCGCAGAGGTGCACTCCTTAACCATAGAAACACCATGCACTCGGTTCTAAGAGGTTTAGGACGATTGTAAAAACGGTGACCTTTTGTTTAATGGAACTCTGGTTAAACCCCGTTTGCATTACACCAAATTTCAGGTCTGCCTTCCTTCGCCTTCCCTTACCCAAGGAAGCAACTGTCTGAGGGTACAATGGGAACGGCACAAGGAAGGCAAGGCAGGGAAAGTGAGGGTAGACAAGAACTTCTGAGAGCCTACCTGGGTTGCTTGGGTTGAGGGAATGAAGGGAGAACGTTAGAGTGGAAACGGATCACCCTCACTTGACTATCGTCCTGTTGCTAGGTAACACAGCCTCAAGCAAGAAGAAGGACAACACCTGCTACGAATTTGGCGGGGAAATTAAAAATTGTACGCTTGTGCGCATGTGCATTACCATAGATTAGAAAGTTAACTAGATATACCGTCTTACTTCTTCCCATCCTACGCGGAGCTCTGGCGGTAGTTGCGGCTACTAATACCTCGTCTAATGCTTTGCCTTCTGCTGCATCGAAGGCAAAAGCATTAGCAGATGTATTGTAGCCGCAACTACCGCCAGAGCTCCGCGTAGGATGGGAAGAAGTAAGACGGTATATCTAGTTAACTTTCTAATCTATGGTATTACTGTCAAGCAACCCCAAGCAAGTGTAATGGAAACGCCACTGCTTAAAGGAGATTTTCTTCTACCTTGATTAACCCTCCCGTGGTCAGGGCAAGTATTTTTGCTATGGAAACTAGGTTTTAGAGGTGAGATCGAACTGGCGATCACTTGTTTTAGAGGCCAGGACTTGACGCCGGGAACCTCTCACAATGCAGCCATTGCATGTGGTACATTCAAATCTGCCGGTATAGTTTTTTAATATAGTTATCATTTCGAAAATATTAAAAAACAGAAAATAATTGTAAATATAGTCTAATTAATATGAAGCCAAGAGTCTTGCATCATATAAGTAGTATAAGTAATATTAATACTAGCAGCTCCCAGCGTAGCATCGCTGATCTACTAGATAGCACTTTGCCCCGTTTACTGTTTATGTTGGTGCTCAGTTTGTTCCATCAACACTACATGTAATATTTCGTTTGTTACTGATTGTTATCACTACTTTGAAAGGACGACCCTTTTTGGAAACTTGGCGGCTGCTCTTATACCAGTTTTGGTTTTGGGTGGATATCACAAATTTCATACGCCTGTGAATACAAAGAATTCCACTGTCTAATAGTCACCTCTACCTTTTTTTGTCTGGAGTGTCTATAAATTTTCTAATTCATAATTTTTACGTTTGCCATTGTCCAATTCGCAGTTACACCAGCCAAATGGACATGGTTTGGGTTATTGTATGCCCATGTTTCACATGCTTAAGTCTATTTAACCCGATTTTGAGCGCACTGGCTAACAAACGCTGATTTTCGTTCGCTTCGCTCACTCAATCTGCGCATCCCCCTTCACTTTGCCCTCCAGAGGTTTACTTTAATGATTCAATCATGAACACATACTACAAACTCACGGAATGGTAATGTTCATACAGTTGTAATATTCTGGTGGCAGACGAAGATTACTAAAACTAATCAACTCACCAGTTTTTTAAAATTATTCGCCACTTACACTAGACTGCAAAAAGAGTAACTCTACATAAAATAAAATGTCCGCATCACATTATTGAGACACTTTTTCTCCATAAAGAACACGTTCCCACCTGTGCTGACAATGTGCATTTTGTTTCCTAATTTTCTTTCCAGCAAAATTATCCCTTTTATCGTGGTGGAGCAGATAATTCAGTTTGGATTCGTGTACCGTAATAAAAAGACCAAACCTTTGCAATAAAAGATAAAGATATTCTCTCTTAGTGAACCACCTATTTGCAAAAACAGTGCATTCTGACAATTAAGTACTGAAACGATAAGCGTGTAACACTTAAGCATGTTAAAATCTACTGTTGGATGACAAGACAAACAATGGTTACAACAATAATTTTGCATTTACGAGCCACTTCAGGGCCGCGTGCTTCTAGCTGCAACCCCCATTTTAGAAAAAGACACTTCCCCACATAACAAATTACCTGTCTGCCGAAATTTAGATCTGGCAACTTTCTCTAATGAGCTGTAGAGGTGTCTTTATACCCTATGAGAATTAACACGGGAGCCTGGTGATTAGCTAGTTACTAGTTACTAGTAACACTCAATGTTATTGAGGGCACATTTTCTCTATAAAGAACACGTTCCCACGTTTTCGTGTTGAGGTTTTCTTTGTTACTGGACCCAAGACACCTGATAGAACGATTTGCAAAGATTTCTACCGCATGGGGAAGTTACACCAGTATGCTGAAATCACGTATAAGTTGGTTTCAGTTAAAAGACAGTCTGCTAGTGAGCCACCATCTGACAACAATTACACTCTAACAATTACGCTCTAACAATTAAGCTCCAACAACAATAAAACGTCTACTTGGCGGCGACACACTAGCGTGTGTCTAGATCACTACTTTGAAAGGCCGACCCTTTTTGTAAACTTGATGGCTTCTCGTACTAGTTTTGGTTTTGGGCGGAACAAGAGACACACTAGTGTGTCGCCCCCAAGATAAAACGATAACATCCAGATATGTATACTATATGAGCATGGCGACCACTAGACACGTTGTGTCCAGCAAAGGTAGTTTGGCTGTTTTCAGCTATCTGAGGAAAAATAACTATGCGACCGAAAAGGCTGAAACTTGTTTAATCGGGATATTTTGGTAGCCTGACAACATAGAAGTCACTATAATTAAGGACACAGCTTACCATTTTCTTGTTGAAAAAAACGATGTGAATAACGTTGAAATTTGCCTAATTGCTACTACTACTAACTACTGGTAACGCTTTTTTGTATAACGAAAATAAATTTTTCCATGCCGTGGATAAAGCTGTTTCTTAACTCTTTTACAGGTATTAATCTAAAGATGTGCCCTTTTCATATGGCTTCTTCTGATTGGTCAAGTGGTTCAGGGGTTAGGGAACCCCAAGCGACCAAATTGATTGTTTTACATTGTTTTAAACATTGTTTTTATGCAACAATGCCAAACTGAACATTAAACAAACTCGTGCGTTTGGAAGGAGATGCTGTAATACTAATCCAAGGCCGCCAAGATTAATCCTATTAGCCAAGTTAATCGCACATACTAATAGTTCGAAAGTTGAATGAAAACTAGAAGATTCCTACTAGCGGTAGCAATCTTCAAGTTTTCATTTAACGTCCAAAGTATTATTCGGTGCGATTAACTTGGCTAATAGGATTAACATTGGCGGCCTTTCCTTGGTGGAATGATATCACTACCTTCAAAGGCCGACCGTTTTTGGAAACTTGGCGGGTTTTTCTACCAGTTTTGGTTTTGGGTGGATATCACAACTTTCATAGGACTGTGAACGTACATAAGGTTACACCGTCTGTTTAGGATGCTTCAATCTGATTTTTGCACACACTGACTAACAATCGCTGATTTCGTTCGCTTCGCTCACTCAATCAGCGCATCCCCTTCAGTTGTTTTGTTTATCCCTGCAACTTCCCCTTAACTTTTCAAGATTTCGTTCACATTTAGTCATGCAGAAACCCCCGAAGGTCTCTGTTACTAACACAGCAGAACGCGAAGCATTTTGTTTTTTGGGTTATTAACAAAAAAAAATACCCTTAGCTCGTGTATGCTCGTATTGTTGCGTAACCATCATCTAACGTGCATCCCTTTATTCTTACGCAATCCACGGCAACGTTAATGTTTCTTTATTTTGTCCTTCGTTACAGTTCAGTTTTTAGTTCGTCCAGGCTTTTACAATAAATCTAAGGACCAGTCTTGATTGTTCAAGCCATTGTTGCTTAAAATCTTTGGTTGCAACTTGGAAAAGAACGGAAATTTAAATTCTCCGGTGGCAAATTTCAAAACCCTCCCACGCATTTGTCCTGATCCCCTACAACCCCCAAACCAACAAAAGGACCATCCTCAGATCACCATGCATCCGTGTGCAAAAATTCAGGTACGTAGGTTTTCGCAATTTTGCGCTAGCCATGAGCAAAAGTCTATGGGATTCAACATGGGAAAAATCTTATTAGCGAGCTAGACAGTAACATAAAAACAACGTTATTGACGCATCTTTTTCTCTATGATTGGTGGACACTCATCCTTTAAATTTTAGTTTTTCTTAATCTCTGACCCTTCCCCTTACATTTTCCACAATTTGAAACATTTCTGTCGCATTGGCCAAACATGCCAAAATATGCTTTCAGTTGCTTACAGTTAACAGACACATGCCTGCTAGTGAGCCGCCTTTTTATTATTAACAATCAATTTTTAACAATCGGATGTCTACAATGGGATAATCTACTGTTACTTGGCGGCGACACACTAGCGTGTGTCTAGATCTTCCCCAAAACAAAATTTGTTAAGTATTCCCGCCAAGCTTTTCCGCCGTGGGAAGTCGTGATATCAAACCCCAAGCTCTTTCGCCAAGCTAATCCCACCGAGTAACAGTTCGAAGGTTAAATGAAATATATGAAAATTGCTTACTGCGCAATTTTCAATTATTTCATTTAACGGTTGAAGTCTTAGTCGCTGGGAATATCTTGGCGAAAGAGCTTGGCGTTTGATATTACGACTTCCCATGGCCGAAAAGCTTGGCGGGTATGCAAGTTTTGTTTTGGGGTAGATATCAGATTTTTTTGGTCCAAATTTATGAAATCCATTTTTTTCTTAGTAGTTGTGAGATGGAAACGCCAATCTAGTTTTCTGGTCCATTTCTTTTTCTTCTTTTTTTTTTTTTTTTGGTTTCGTTAGATTGTGAGGACAGCAATCACCTTTTCCATTTGATTTGCATTTTTATTAGTATTGCAGTACCTCCTTGCAAATACACGAATTTATTTAATTGTCGTTTGGTATTGTTGCATAAAAACAATATTTAAAACAATGTAAAACAATCAATTTGGACGTTTGGCGCTCCCTAACCCCTGATCCACTTGGCCAATTAGAAGAGGCCCTATATGAAAAGGGTACTTCTCCAGATCAATACCTGTAAAATCAGCTAAGAACAGTTTTATCCACCGCATGGAAGAATTTATTTTCGTGATACAAAAACAAGCGTTAGTAGTAAGTATAGTAAGTAATTAGGCAAATATCAAGTTAATCACGTCGTTTTTTTAAACAAGAAAACGGTAACCTGCGTCCTTAATAGCGACTTTTATGTTGTCAGGCGACCAAAGTCTCCCGGATTAAACAAGTTTCAGCCTTTTCTGGTCGCATTGTTATTTATCCTCACATGCCTGAAAACAGCCAAACTACCTTTGCTGTAAAGACACAACGTGTCTAGTGGTCGCCATGCTCATATGTACATATTATCCGGATGTTATCGTTTTATCTTGGCGGGCGACACACTAGCGTGTGTCTTGATAAAAATACTAATCAAATGAAAAAAGGTGACTGCTATCCTCAAAATCGAACGAAACCAAAAAAAAAAGAAAAAGAAATGGACCAGAAAACTAGGTTGGTGTTGTCATTTCTTAATTCCTAAGAAAAAGTGGATTTCATCAATTTGGACCAAAAAAATCTGATATCTGCACCAAAACAAAACTTGTTAAGGATTTCCGCCAAGCTTTTCGGCCGTGTGAAGTCGTGATCAAACGCCAAGCTCTTTCGCCAA
>JAHWFP010245079.1:0-14386 GCA_023313725.1 Lithobius niger | reverse complement strand
CAGTCGTTTCCTCACCAGACCGGATACAAAACAAATTCCTTAATTTAATCTCGGACTGTGGCTACACCCAGTTAGTTTTGGAACCTACTAGAGGTGCGAACATTCTTGACGTAATCCTCACCGATGATGACCGTGCGATATTTGATGTGAATCTTATGGCAGAATTGGGCATGAGTGACCATAACATGGTTTCGTTCAAGCTTCACCAGAAGCTCTCTATCTTTGAGGATAACTCTAGGCATTATATCAATTTTCATTTACTTCGAAACTTGTTAGAAGGCCTTGATTGGGAAAGTGAACTGCGTGATTTTTCGCGGGCAAATGATGCCTGGGATCACTTCTTAAACATCATTCGTGATTTTACAGTGGAATGCACCAAACCATTCAAGCATACCTCAAAAAATGGAACAGTGAACTCCAAAGAACTGGTAAAACTTTTGAAAAAAAAACTGAAAGCCTGGCATTGCTGTATCTCTAACCGCACTTCGGAAAATAGGCATAATTATTCTGAGTGTAAAAAAAATTATTCGAAATGTTTGAAGGAACTTTTCCAGTTGAGGGAAAAAGAAATTTTAACAGAGGGAAGTCTGTCGGCTTTATTTCGCTTTTATCGTCAGAAAACTAAATCTTCAAGAACCATTCCACCCTTGAGGGTGAATGACACACTTTTAACAAATCCCATTGAGAAAGCAACGGCTTTAAATTTCGAATTCTGCAAAAATGGAGTTGAAGACAATGAACAGCAACCGCCACAAATTACTTCGAGCATCAACAGGATCGATGAGCAATGCACGAGTGTCACTGTCACACTGGAAGACATAATATCCATTTTGACACATTTGAAACCAAGCCATTCTCTCGGACCCGAGGGTTTTTCTGCATTTTTTTATAAACAAATTGGCACCCAAATTGCTGTTCCTTTGAAACAGATTTTTTCCCTTTCTTTCTCAACAGGCGTTTTACCTCGCATCTGGTTAACAGCCAATGTGGTACCTATTTTTAAGAAAGGTAACCCAGCGGATCCTAAGAATTACCGGCCTATTTCATTAACGTCCGTGCCATGTAAAATAATGGAGGCCCTTATTCGAAAAGCAATGATGCAGCACATTGACCGGTTCAACATCATAAAGAGTGATCAATTTGGATTTTTGCCGGGTCGCTCTGCAGTGCAACAACTGCTGATTGTTTTAGATAAATGGACCGAGGCATTAGACCTTGGCATTAATACGGATATTATCCTGTTTGACTTTAACAAAGCTTTCGAATCGGTGGTGCATTCAAAACTACTTTTAAAACTTAAATTCTACGGTTTTGACGGCAAATTACTGGGATGGATTGGAGCTTTCATTACAGGCCGTACACAAAGAGTGGTGATCGACCGCGAGTTTTCGGATTTAACTAAAGTCATCAGTGGTGTACCACAGGGATCGGTTCTCGGCCCATTGTTGTTCGTCCTCTTCCTCAATGATCTGACTTCTAACAACACAAAGGTGAATCAAGAAAAATTCGCTGATGACCTAAATTTGCACTCCCCAATTATATCGGAATTTGATAGTTTTCAGCTGCAATGGGAAATTGATTCGGTGTATTCTTGGTCAGATGGATGGCAACTACCACTCTCTGAGGACAAGTGCCAGAGCTTCTCTATTGGAAATGCACCAAACCATCTAAACTATTCGGTCGGTAATTCAACCCTAAAAGTTGCCACAAAAAATGTTAAGGACCTCGGAGTTTGGTTTCAATCTGATCTTAAATTTTCTACACATTGTAATTACATCACATCGATGGCCAACCGTAGATCCGCTATTGTCCATCGCTGTTTCACGTCTGGAAATCTAAATACCAAACTCTGGGCTTTTATGCTTGAATATGAATATGCTTGCCAAGTCTGGTCACCTAACCTTTTAAAAGATATCGATCACATTGAATCGGTCCAGAGGCGGTTTACAAAATCGCTCCCGGGTTTGAGCAGAGAGTCGTACAGCAAACGTTTAGAAATTCTAAAATTGGACACACTTGAACTGCGGAGATTAAAAGCTGATTTAATTCTAACCTACAAAATTCTTCATTGCTTGTTGCCACTCGAGCTACCCTTATTCGAGCTTAGTACTGAGACAAGAACTAGGGGCCACCGATTTAAGCTTATGATTCCCAAATTTAATCTAAATTGCAGGAAATCCTTTTTTGCCGTGAGTGTCGCTCCTGTGTGGAATTCCTTAAGTGACAGCATTGCCTCGGCCTCGTCATTAAGGACCTTTAAAAGATTGTTGAACGGGTGTTGCTTGAAGGCAAACCTTCTCCGTCCCGATAACTGTCCTTGAAAGATTCTTATCCGCTTCTTTTCCCACTTTAACCAATACGAAATCCTCACAACGTTGACATCTTTTGATGTCCTGTTTAATGGTACCTTGCATTAGTGAGTATGGTTTATCCAGTTGACAACGTATCCTATGATACTGATGTTTTTAAAACATTATTTTTATCTTTTGATGTTGTGTTTTATGGCCCGTTGCAGTGAGTATGGTTTATACAGTTGACGATGTATCCTACGATACTGAGACGTGATTTTAACGATGTGCCCTCTCTTTGTTAACTTACGGTAAGGTGTTAGTGGTCCCTCTGGGAATCCTTTCTTACCGTTTTGCTCATTTTACTGAGCAATAAACACATTATTATTATTATTATTATTATTAAATTCTTTGTAGTGGACGCTACTGTGTGTTTGGACTCGAAATCACATTGTGTAACTGCATCAGTCAAAACTTCAGTCAAGAAAGAGTCAACAGTCAGAAGAGAAAGTCCCCACGTCTTCAACCAGCAACAAGCAACGGTAGAGGTTTCGTTCTTCGGCGAGTGAGTCACAATTGCAACAGCTCACTGGTATGTCAGCCTCTACATTGCGGCATGAAAGGACAGGACAGTGTGCTACTGCAACTCTTAAAGAAGCCATTAAAAAGGGATATCTTGAGGGTATCGAACTGTCTTAAGACAATCCCATTTGCGATGACTGTCGAGTAGCGAAATCCACGCACGTCAAGCATGTCAGGTTTGCGGACATTACTACAAAAACAACAGTTTGAACTGATACATTCCGACGTATGGGGACCAGCCCGTACACCTTCTCACGGAGGGAAGATGTACTTTATCAGTTTTCTTGATGATTTCACCAGAAAGGCTTCATGTACCTGATGAAATCTAAAGATCAAGCATTTTCTATGTTCGAAGAGTTCCATGCGCGTGTGGAACGTAAAACAGGACTAAAAATCGAAAGCCTACGTACTGACAATGGCCTTGAATATTGCCATCAACAATTCCAGCAAAAGCTTCGGAGCTGGGAATAAAAGCCGAACGCACAAACGTGTACTCGCCACAGATGAATGGAGTTTCTGAACGGCCAAATCGATCTCTTTTGGACTCTGTTAGAGCCTTATTAAGTTCTTCTGGACTGTCAAAAACATGGTGGGCTGCTGTTGACTGCCATATGCCTAAAGAACCGAAGTCCTCACCGTTTCTTAGATGGAAAGATTCCAGACAGCGTGTGGTGTTCATAGCCTATTTCCATGAAACATCTCCGAAAAATTGGATGTTTTTGTGGAGAGCCAGTGGCGTAACGAAGTGTTTCTGGCCCCATAGGCAAAATTTATGGTCGGGCCCTCCCCATTTATTCTTCCCCCCCCCACCCCACCCCTCCAAAATCTTTGACCTTTTCTACTGTTTTGGCCCAAATGATAGACATACTGCACATTGTTTGGTTTACGACGTTACCCGAACAACCAACAACTTTACAGCCAAAAAATTTACTTCGTAATGCAAGCTAACAATAACGTTTGAAAAAATTATTTAAAAAAAACATGTCTGTACGGTATTTTTTAGTCTATTTAACTGTCGATTTATTATAAGCTTTGCTTAGTAGCAGTGGCGTGTACACCATAGAGTCACTGGCAGGTGCCAGGGGCCCACCCATCAAATGCAAGCAAACTTGCAAATTTCTTTTCAGCGCTACGGCTGTACACATAAACCTATCGAGTGTGGATGGCGGGGCAGCGCACACCTCTGCGCAATGAAATCAAAATGAAATCCTAGAACAGTTTCTTTCTTGAAGCTCTGTTTCTACACCTCAAATGGCTGTAAAGGTAGTTTGCTGCCTGTAAGTGTCTTCGTGTTCTTGTTTTCACAGTTGTTAAAACAGGTCTTTGTGCTTCAATGGCTCAACAGCGTTTGCAGGATTTGTTAGTTATTTTATGTGAACGAACCGTGTTCATACGTTGGACAACGCCGTAGTTAGGGGTGGTGCAAAAGGGTTGAAGGCACCCGGGTCCAGGACGCAAGAGGCCCAAAATTTACCAGTTTGGGCCCAAATAAGACAAAATTCATATCATTTTGGTTGGGATTGTGAGTAACTTTGCCTCAAAATTTATTTAATTGTTGAGGAGGGGCCCAATATTTTGTCCTTGCACCCCTCTGTGGAAAAAACTAGTTGCGGCATTGACGTTGGATAAAAGTCAGCTAATCGACAGCTTTGCTGCTTAGTCCAAGTATTGGCGAACCCGCTGCTCTGAGATTTATGTAGGTAGGTCCATGCATGATTGTTAAATAAGAATTCTACGTTATAGCAAACACTATGTATTTACTGGTGTGATTTAGGGAAGGAATTAAGGGTTTGTGCAATTTTTTTTTTTAAATTTTTTAATGTGTTAAGAGCCACACACTTGTGTCCACCAGTTAGTGTGTTAAAACTCACATCGACACCCAGGTTGATAATTTTTTCTGCCACCTCGAAAATGTGTGGCTCTTAAAAGATTCAAAATGTTAAAAAAAAAACTTTTTAGCTATCCTTCTGTCTTCCTTCCGAAAAAGGAAGGAAGACACTTTGTGCTCACCACACCAGTGATACAAAGTTGCCCACAAATGAGTGAACTGCATTAAATTTTCTTAAAACCATTGCTGAATATATTAGGTAGAAATTTAAGCATTTTATGTAATTTTAACGCGGGTTTTCAAAAAATTCTCAGCTTCTGGGGGGTATCTGCCCAGACTCCCCCTCTGGCGCGCACTGTAGTCAATGTCATCCCACACAGGGGCCCACCTGTAGTACTGTGCCAGGGGCCCACCTTAGTCTGTATACACCACTGCTTAGTAGCTACATATTACACTTGTAAAATGGGAACTTGGACTTGCTTATAACATATTGCACTTTTAACATGAAATTTACACACCGTAGTTAGTTCACTACTTGAGGCTCTTAAGGCGACACTTGAGGCATTCTTTTCTCAATGCAAAAATATCAATGATGTGGTCCATGTCCATATTTCGACGCCTGGCGGGCTCCCCGAGTTGCAGGGACCCGTAAGCAATGCTTACCTAGCCTACCCGTACGTTACGCCACTGCAAAGAGCTGAACTTGGAGTGCTTGTTGGATATGCCCGAAATACACGCGGATATAGAGTATGGTTGCCAGACCATGGGGTGGAAGTGTGCGAAACTGGTAGTGTGACATTCAGTGAGAAGCGTCTTGGCACTAAGATCTTGAGAAACGCTCGACAAGAAGGGGAAAATGAACCGTCCTTCTGTAATATTGGTTCAGAAGAGGAAGCACCGTCCTATGTGAAAAATGTACCAGTACCAATCCCCACGCCACGTTCTACTAAGCTAAAGCCACAACAGTTACAAACATCACGACTGCACCAGTACCAACGCCTCAACAAAGAACTAGTGCTACACTGGTATCTCCAGCAGAACCCATCCCTGGATGGGAGAGAATGGTAGTACTTCGTAAATCTGGTGTAACCATCGGTATTAATGACATTTACTATAGGTACATGGGTAACAGAAGATTACGTTCATACAAGGAAGTGAGAGAATTGTGTAACAAAGAAGGCCTAGAGTAAGACATCAAGAGGTTTGACTTTAGTAAACTGAACGAGACGCCTGCTGTTGGGGAGGCACCAGCAAATGTTCATTTTACGTCGTCATCATGATTCTTTGTTCTTTGAGCCCGAGGCATCAGGTGAAGAAAATGCAGAAGCCCATTTAGTGGAAATTAGACTGCCGCGCAATTATGCGGAAGCTATTCAGTCCCCGCAATCGAAGGAATGGAAAGTGGCTATGGACGAGGAGATGGAAACATTGAAGCAAAGAAACGTATACACGCCTTCACGACCTCCCAACAACGACAAGACAGTTATAGGATCCCGTTGGGTCTACGTAATTAAAAAGAATGACCAAGGCAAGGTGGCAAGATACCGTGCACGCCTAGTAGCACAAGGTTATGCACAACAAGACGGAGTAGACTACACCGATACATTCTCGCCGGTCATAGCCTTTGCATTAGTGCGATTCTTTTTTTTCTTCTGGTTGTACTTTTTGGCTGGGTTAATGCACATGTCGATGTGAAATGTGCATACCTGTATGGTGTGTTGAAAGAACTTGTGTACCTACGGCCTGCACCTGGTTATGCTGGTAAGGGTGGCTTTGTATGGAAATTGAACAGAGGACTATATGGACTTCATCAGTCAGGCCGGATGTGGTTCAAGGAATTAGATTCTGCATTTCAATCACTAGGATTCAAGAAACTGTTAGCCACAAACAGTGTTTACCACATGGACTGTTCAATAGTAGTTCTTGTATATGTGGATGATATAGCCATATTTGCGTCATCTGAGAAAGCATTATGAAAGGCCATAGCTTTGATATCTGGTCGATATGAAGTTGTCGAATTGGGTTCTATAAAAACTTTCTTAGGCGTATGCTTTGCTAAGAACAATTCAGGTGAACATTACATTCATCAACGCCCTTAAATTGAATCTCTTGTTGAGAAATTCAAGTGCACTGACAATAGGCAAGTGTTGATCCCACTGGACGTAGGAACATGTCTTTCACGTGACGGATGTCCTGCAGTGCCCGATCAATCTCTTTCTACAAGATACCGTTCTCTGATAGGGGCCCTAATGTTCGTTGCCTATCGCACGCGACCAGACATTTCATTTGCAGTCACAGCGCTGTCTCAATTAAACTCAAACCCATCTGAAAGCCATTGGTCTCAAGCTCTCAAAGTTCTACAGTATTTGAATACTATGAAAGACTACGTTCTACAATGACGCAGCAACACATCCAAGTCAGCCAAATTTTATGTGTACACTGACAGTTCATGGGCATTTTCAATTGATGATCGTCGTAGCTGGTCGGGCTATGTTGTTATGCTGTCTGGATCCCCAATCACATGGCGTGTACAAAAACAAAAATCGGTCGCTCTGTCCACAATGGAGGCCGAATTTGTAGGTCTTTCGTTAGCGGTGATTGAAGCAAAGTGGTTTATTGCAAATTGCAATGAGTGGCATTCTTGCAAGTTACAATTTCCCCGGTTATGCACTGCAATAACCGGTCGGCCATTGCGTTCTGCCAAGATAATCCTGAAAAGATGTCCACAAAGCACATCGACATGTGTTATAAGTTTGTGAGGGAAGGTTTTAAGATGGTGTGTTCGAAATCTTCTATGTGCCTACACAACGAAATCCGGCTGACATTTTCACTAAAGCTCTCACTCGCATTCCATTCACCTCGGTTAGGGAATATCTCTTGTACAAAGTGTCAGGAAATTAAGAGCAAAGGGGCGGTATTGTGGTTCTAATTCACTAAAATGCTGTTTTTAGTTGACCCTTTAATTTTGCTCTCATTTTTCTGTTATTTATTATTAGTTGTATTTTCATTTAATGAGCAAGTTATTTTGTTAAAATAACTCTTGTATTTTGATGATCGATCACCCATTCCAGATTGGATGTTGATCAATTACCTCGTCCTGGTAACACAGGAAGTGCTCTAGTCAGATGGGCTTATTGCTCACTCGCGCCTAGACTAGCGTCTGGAAAGATGGCCACACGCACGCAAGCCAGCGTGGCTGTGCTTAGTAGCACTAAATCTTTACTACAGTTCTGTAATGTTTTGCCATTTTAAGTCCAAAGTTAACATTAAGTGTAAATGTTTATTAGCCCTTGTCGTTTTAATAAACCTGAAAAGGTTTCTTTACGACGTGTCCTTCGTTAATGGTTTCTCGTGTTGGTGACGCCACATAAATCCCACCACGCACTTTGCAATTGACGCTACAACAGTTCTCAACCAGAACTACATGTTTAGTTGGACTCCACAGGATAAATGGATGGTTCGTTTGGAAAATTACCGAGTAGCTGCAAATATCAGTAATGATGCAAGAAAAAAGCACTACTGCTACATTTTGCAGGGGAAGCTGTGCATGATTTATGACGCTACCTGATCCCAAGGTCACCTGCGACGATACAAAAGCAAGATTGAAAGACCAATTTTCTCCAAAGAAACACCCAGACTTTGAGAAGTATGTTTCTAGTTGCCATGAAAAAATCTATTACCTATTTTTTAGCATTCTCCTTCTTAAGGCTGTTCAAACTAGAGATTAAAACAGAGTTCTTCCGGTTCGCTACCTACTGCGCAGCGCCACTGCTCCACAGCTCCACTGCGCACCCTCCATCATATATATAGTTGAAGCCGAGCCACAGAGCTCACCTTTTCTTCTCTAGCCGCCACGCTGTTCGCTTCGTTGGATCGCTGTGCTTACCTCCGCTTACAGCACTAGCCTCCGCCTCCGCTTCGATGCCGCGAGTAAAGGGGACGCCCAGGAAATCCCCCCTTCCTCGCCGTTCTGCCTGTTCCTCCACCCCTTGAGAACGTGGAGGTTCTCGAACTTACCACCGAACAGGACTTACTGTAGCCTCCGCCACCAAACCCTCTGCTGAGAGAATCTTTCCCTCCGCAGTGCAATATCGCCGGTTCCGTGTAGTCAGCCGCCTCCGACAACTGACCTCCGGTCTCTTTCCACCTAGCTCGCCCATACCAAGGAATGTTATGCACGGCTAAAATTGCAGCTCAAAGCACGAAAAGTAGCGACTAAATTAGCCTCCGCTTCCACCTCCGCTTTGCCATTAGATTTGTCTTCTCGTTCCTCCAATACCTTCAAGCGTACTGACAAACCTCTTACGGCTTCTCAGGTGCATTCCTTAATGGACTCCTCCTTACGGACCTTCAAACGCAAGACTCCAGACTATACCTCCGCTTGGCTAGCCTCCCTCCCCAAACGGCACTGTTCACAGCCAACCACTGTAGGACAGTCCTCCGCTTTCGCTGATCCTCTGCCTCCGCTACTGCCACCAACGCCTCCGCCGGCTTCGATTCCGGTCGAGGCCGTTCAGGATTCCTACTATTCGCACGGACCACTCGGACTTTCCGATCCTCCGTTTTTCAACGATCCCGACCCATCGGAAATCCCTCTCCCTGAACTCATGCGGACGGTAGAGGAAATCATCCCGCACTGCTTCCTTTATAAACCCTCCGCCTCTGCAACTGACACCGCCAAGCACAGAGGCTTGGCCACGGGATATGGATTTGGTCTCTGGGACCAGTCGCCTCTTCAACCTCCACTACTTGGACAGTCGACAACACTTCTTACCACGCTTCTCCGCAACGGTGGTATTCTGTTAGACAATGGCTCTCCCTTAGAACTAGACAAAGAACACCCTCTGCCTAGGCCTGGCCGGGAGAATTATTTCTTCCGTTGAATTGGCGATGGTACCGGCAATCCTCGTAATTTTGACACCTACCCTCAATCTGAATTTCTGAGTGCAGGAGACCAGGACCCCACTGGCGGCAGGAGGAAACGATGTCAAGATTCCCCCAGTTCTGGAATCCAAATTCCAACCAGTGGAAGGAAGAAGCCCTGTAGTACACTTCGGCTTTGAAGAAGATTTGCCTGAAACAACCGAAATGCCCAACAGGGATGCAGAAGACATACTAGAACGCATTAGAAGTGAAGCACAAATCCTCAGAAGGTCCAACCGCTATACAGTGAAACCAAAACATTTTCGTAATTCTGTGCTAGACTAGAAGAGACCAAAGACAGTGCATAGTAACTAGTTCGAAAAAGAAAAATAAATTTTAATACAATATAGTGTTAGGCTAAAGTTAAAAGTTTTTAATTTTCCACAAGAGGAGGGAGACTTAATAGGCTATTATATTTAGCTACTCTCACCTCCACATTGCATATATACAGATCAGTGAGTACCACTTCCTCTTACTGGATACACAGGAAGTGATTCCCTTGTATATGGATGCCAGCCATGACATGTTGTAAGGCCTATGCCGTTGCCGACATTCAAATAATTAGTTAATGCAAACAAGTGTTGGCTTCGTCAATCACTCCTAAAAGCACAATATGTCAAGGGCGTCTTCACCATTGGATCGTTTTTAAGGTTTTGTTGCCATACCCGTTGTGATTCACTGCCGAATTCATTCTGGACAGAAGCCGTTTTAATGCGCGTTGTGTTCTGCATTTTCACAAAGGCGAGTTTTAAAGATTTTCAGCCGAATTCATTCCGGAGAGTATCCGTTTTAATGCACGTTGTGTAGTGCTGCATTTTCATGAAGAGAATTTCGTCGATTCTATTCTATGGGGAAGCCGTTTTAATGCAATTGGGTAGTGCTGCATTTTCACTAAGAGGAGATTTAAAGATTCACAACGAATTCATTCTGGAGAGAAGCCGTTGAAATATGACTTAGCAATATGTTCACCTTCGTGTCGAAAGTGGTTTCTTTATTTTTTTGTACCTTTAATGGTGTGTGAAGTGTAAGAATTGTTGTTTCTGATGTACCTTGCTGTACGCTCAATAAATACTTATTGCTTTTAATGGTGCACACAGTTCTAACCCGTGAAAAGAAAGCGTTTGAATGTGGCGAGTGTGACAAATCTTTTTGAAGAAGTGTTATGAATGAAACTTGAAAGTGCAATTGGTATTAATTGCAACATTTTTTACGCTTAATTTAGACTTTCTCAATGCTGTCTGTATGCACCCCATTGGGCCATACCGGTAGCTGGAAAAATCCAACTATTGTAGCGTATACTCATACAACAAACTACTAGTTTTTGTTTTAGTAAAGGAAAAGAAGCCATTGATCGCATCTGAAAAATTGCAAATAAAAAATAAAAATAAAATAATGTCGCTTGCTTGCATCAGTTTTTTTTTTTTTTTTTTTGGTACTACTCCCGAGGACCACTTAATTAATTTTTAGCAGCCTAAAGGAGTTTTGCTTTGCAGCACTTACTGCTATTTGCATGTCGTACAGCGAAGTACTATGCTCAAAACTTCTAACTTTAGTTTGTTGGGGGGTTGGTTTCTTGCACCAGCATTGATTGTTGAAGTCGCCTGCCTTAAAATTTCTAGCCAGGCAAATGTAGTCTATGTTCCTCAGAGAAAAACAATGCTGCACCAGTGTATAAGAAGTCTTGTTTTCTCTTTCAGGATAAGGTACTGAAGAACTTCTCCAATGATAAATGGGGCATTAGCCAATGAGTTGAGTTGAAAAAGAGCTTGAAAGTGGTACCAGAGACACTGCTACAGTTGGGGGCGACCTCACACACCACTGTTTAAAGAAAGGTGGACCAATCCTAGTTCTTGGGCTGGCATTTATCATGACAGTTGGGATTTATTCCATGGGGAGTGCATAAAGCAGAAGGTAAAGCCTACATTCCAAAGGGGCTTCATGGGGCTTTCCTTTTCCTCACTTTAGTATGGGCCCTGTTGAAGAAGCGCAGTCTGGAGTGCGTCAGAATAACCAGAATGGTGGGTTATTTGCTAACTTAAGTGTCCAGACTCAATCTAATAGGGGGAATAGGAACTTCCTCATAACGCGTGGGTCAAAGATAAAATTTCCAAGGGTTTAACGTATTAGTTCACAATGAAAGATTACCCTTCGCCTAATGAGTTTCCAGAACATAAAGACTTCGGATGGCACTAGATTTTCGTAAGTCGATGCAGTAATAAAGGGTTCAACCTTTGCCTGCTGTCTTGACTTCGGATCAAAACATAGTGGCTTATTAGACAGTTAGCCGCCTTATTGCTACAAAGCAGTAATGGACCCATATTTCATCTTGCTGATTGCACAGATAGTTTACAATGAAAAGATGAATACTAACAATGATGGTAACTGGGAGAAGTTCTGTGACATAACCTTTGTAATTTTTAATTAGCCAAGTGATTACTATAGCCTGTGCGAGGATTACGTTTTCAAATCGGGGATTATGTCTGACTTAGCCAACTGGCATGTTTATTTCAACACGTACTTTAGTGATGCTTTTCCTCTCCGGCAAGGGTACAAACACAAGGATGCTGCATGTAAGAGTATGCCAGTGCACAAGATAATAGCATCATCAGTTTGGCCAGATGAACACTGCGTGATGACTCTACAGCATTTTCCGGAACAAGATAAGATGCTCAATGGAAACAATGACATCGCTACTGGTAAGCCTGGTCTGCCCGACCTTGCAGAAAACACAGTTTAATTGTATCCTTCGTCTGCATGTCGCTAAATACCATAGGCAGTTACCGCAAATGTGACGCGAGATAACAGAATTGATGCACAAGATAGAGAAAGAAGATAAGATTGAAGCCTCAGAGAGTCAGTGTTAAAATCTCTTCATGAAAAGAAAGAAGGATCCTCTTTTAGACCTGTGCTGGACTACAGACTCCTCAATGATGAGGTGCAGAACGACAGCTACCCTATGCCAAGGCTAGAGGAAATTCCTAGCTGGCAAGCCCTGCAATTCAGTGCTTGATGGGCATTCGTAGGCATGTGCAAATTCAAAAATGTGGCCTCAATTCGATTTCGAACGATTTTGCAACGAAAATAATTGTCTTTAATGTTTCCGATTTAGATCCTATTTTCGAATTAGACCCTGTTTTAGGGTTAGACTCTATTTTCTAGCATGAATTTTATTGTATTCATAACACTGTGATGAAGCCCTAACTGCTTCCATGTTTGTGTGTGATTAAGATGCAGTAAAACTCTCTCAGGTTCTGGATACTGTTGTGTATTACATCTTGCTTTCTCCATTACACCAATCTTTGGTAAACTAGGCTATACTGACCATGTAGCAGGTTAGCTCTCTCGTCTCGCTTTTGTTTTCTAGTGCACCCTGTCTCTTTCTACTCTCAATCTTCGGTTAGAGGCAGGGCGCACCCGACCAGGAGGAGGAAAGGGTCAACCTTCATTCTCTCCCCCATTTAGTTGAGCCGATTACCACTCAATTGTTAAAATTACATGCGTTACGGTATGAAACAGCACCCTCAGAGTTCATTGCAATACAACAAGCACAACTTGACTTTCAATCTGAGAGTCCTGGAGACGTATCTCTTGCCAGTCCCATGGTGACTTACGAATGGACGCAATTGAGTAGCACATCACGTATGACGAGACATACATAAAATTTTGTAATTGTTATTCCTTTTACTAGACCCAAAGTAAGAGGAATAATATCAAGATGGCTTCGATATAATTAATAATGTTCAAACAAATATTCAGCAGAATGGGATTCAAAGTCAGGAAATAATGAAAATGTCGAGACGGGAACTTGCCCAGCTTCCCATGAGCCCAGTGGGTGTTTGTTCAAGCAATAAGAATGTGGATAAGTGTAATACAATTGAATATATATCGCTTACTACCATGGTGGGAGGTAAGTGGAAGAGAGGGTGTTATCGAGCAAGAGGGGTATTACCGGTGGTAACACCACCTCTTACTCGGTTATACGCCGCTTCCTTGATAACACCCTTTCTTCCTTTTTGTTCCACGCGTGCACAACTTGCCGAGCTAAGCTTAAAACAGATGCCAACTGCTAGTTAATGGCCGCAGCGTTTGACTCGTATATATACACCAGCAGAAGAACTCGACGTACTGGTATTCATTACGATTTTCCTATTCTAACTTCGCACTTTATAATTTTTTAGGCTAGTATCTTATAATTTTCTTTGGCGATCTATTTGCATAGATAATTTTTATTTTTATTGCATTAGTCTTAGTTTTTCTATCTCACCGTAATTATTAGCAAACGATAAAAAATTAGTACAGGAACACAGACAGCGCCATCTCACGGTGGATTTCAGCAATGTGTGGTTGATGCGGCTTGTTTAACGGGAGGAAGCCACCGACAGCAGCATTGCCTATAACTACTCATTGGAGACAAATAATTTTATGAATCGATAGACTGGTAAGCTAATAAAACGTAGCATTACGTTATAAATATTAATAAACACAAAAAATGTTTAGTCCTTTTCTTAATATTTATTTTGAATTGGGATATACTCCAATAAAACAGCCCTCTAGCTTTTGTGGATTTTACGGCTAAAACTGTTTTCGCACTCAGCCTGTAACCAGACTAAACTAACTCATGCTAATTAATTTGAAATTATACCATGATATAATTGCAAAATAATCAGCATTCGTTAGTTTTAATTAGTATTAAAAAACGCTTAAGCGTATAAAATACGGATGTAAGCCTTAAAAAACTTAAAGCCCTAAAGGAAAAGATATTAGA
>JAHWFP010245073.1:0-10339 GCA_023313725.1 Lithobius niger | reverse complement strand
ACCCCCCCCCCCCCCAGGGTCAAAGAGTTTTAGCGAGCGTTAGCCGCAATGTAAAGTAATGTATTTGGGCCGCAACCCGTAGTTATGCGCCCACTCTACAAAACTACATCATGTAAAACGGTCAATCTACATAACAAATGTGCACAACAAATTCCATACTACACCACCTCTTTATCGTCAACAATCAAATATTTCAACAATCGGATGAACTACTGCTACTTGGCGGCGATGAACTAGTGTTTGTCTAGATTAATGCGACTGATCTGGGTTAAATCTGGCACGCAATTCTTGATTAGATTGCGAATCAAGCCTTTCTTGGTTTGACATTGGAGAGACATTAACACCAACGATTGCAATCATTTGTAATATTCTTTTTATGAACGTTGGGTACACGCCACATGTGATCTAAACTTCGTCCCCCATTGTTAGTAACATTCTTAATGAAAGACAACTGATGCGCAACTTACTGATCGTGCTTATACGGTGTAGTATTTTAATTGAAACTAGCGGAGTCGCTCGCTTCGCTCGTACATTCCGCATCGTCTCGCTTTGCTCGAGAAGATTTCTTGCTGCAACTCTTAGGCTGCTGACAGACATTCCACATCAAAAACGATCAAGCAAATTATTAGAGTGTAGTATCCGTTTTCGTAAGGCTGCAGTTCATAAACAAACGGTAAACATAAAGCACTCCAACATTGTGGCCACCCGATAGCTACATGCGCCTCTTTCTTGTTCAGATTGCCAGCCACAATACCATTGACCACTACTGGACCACGCGTGCCTACGTGCCGTAACAATTACGGACAATCCTCATCCAACTTAATCCCTGTTGCGTACTGAATGGAGCTTAGAACAAAATTCTGTTATATACTGAATGGAGCGTAAAGCTATTGTCCATGTTCTTACCATCCTCGTATGTCATCGCTTGTCACAAGGTCGTTGGGGAGAGAGAGGTGGGTTTCGCTTCCCGGCTCCAGGCTAGTTGATACAATATCGCCGAATCTTCTTTTACAAAAGGCTTGATGAAAGCTATTTTCTTTCCGGACGTGCTTGAACTGGCATTGAGCCAGGAGGCGAGACACACGATTTCCACCCTAGTCAGCCTTGACTTGAAGAATCCATCCCCTTTCTATGAGCCTGAGCTGGCAATGAGCCAGGAAGCGAAACACGATATTTCTACCCCAAACGGCCTTGATTTCAAGCCATATCCTTCCTCTTCTCTGAAAGTAGGAAGCAGGGTAGGAAGGTTAAAAATGCGAAAAAGATGTCGTAAGACAGGAAATTAATCCGGATTTCGTGTGCGTATTTTCGTAGTTCTAGGTTCATAAAATTACCTTGGTTGGTTGGTTGGTTTTATTCCACGAGCCTTGGAAAACAGAGATACACCATTGTTGGCCCATTTATTTCGAAGCTCATTGTTAATGTCGAATTTTACTGCTGAAGGTCGTGGTCCATAATTGTTTCGGAATTGTTGTGAGTCGAGTAAGCCTTTCATCGTATAGGCCTGACTAAATAAAGACCCATAGTTCCAATGAAGGAAGCCATGGTTTGTCAGAATGAATGAATGAATTGTGCTTTTATTGGGGCCGCGACCCGTAGTCATGCGCCCACAGCAAACAATACAACAACTGAATACAACCAATACATGTCAGGAATGTCTGTCAACAATCGATTGAAAGCAACAGTAAATGAGGCGCCTGGAGCTTACGGTGAGCAAGACTATTAAGGTTATCTAGACTTACGCTAGTGTGTCGCGGCAAGTTAGGCAACAATCATCACAACAAACATCACATTAGTTCAATTGTCGAGGTTGTAAACCATTGTAGCGCGGCGCCATAGCCAACTTAATCGCACCGAATAAATACTTCCGACGTTAAATGAAAACTTGGACATTGCTACCGAAAGTAGCAATGTTCTAGTTTTCATTTAACCTTCGAACTGTTAAGCGGTGCGATTAACTTGGCGAATGTTTTGGTGTGTTGATATCACTCCTCTGAAGGGTCGAACCATTCGGAACTTGGCGGCCCCTTTTACCAGTTTTGGTTTTTGATATGATTTTAAAGACATTTAAAAAAAATCAGAGACCAGAGAATACCCATTTAAGGCTGTTAAATCAAATGAAATAACATAAAGGTACAAAAAAGATTAAATACTAAATCTATATAACTAAGATCGTAATATTTGTTTGTTTATATGTGTGTGTCTGCAACGTGGGAATCTTGATAATCTTTATCTTATTGAATTCCGCAGTGGGAATCTCAATAATCTTTGTTTGTTTGGGTCTTTCAAACTGAATTGTCTGTATAAGTAATGAGTCGAACTGTGTTTTCAACAGAGGCACAGTACTGATGACGTCATGTTTTTTCCAGTCACAATATTTTTATGCAAACGTGATCTAGGCGTCTTGTCTCTTAACCCTGGCTCTAACTAAATTTAATGAACGCATGGGCGACTACTAACGGGAAATCACAGTATTTTTTTTTGCAAATAGGAAATCACAACAATGCTCTGCTATTTTTAGAAATATCAAAGGGTCAAAGGATTTTAGCGAGCGTTAACCGCAGCCGGTCATCAGCCTGACTTTTAACAATGGGAACATATAAGAATGCTCTGCTATTCTTGCAAATTTCGGGGGAATTTCAACAATGGAAATACATAAGAATGGAAAGTTACCTTCAACAATAGGGCGTGCATTCAAATAAATGTTAGATTCAAAAAGAATATATTTCTTCAAACAACCGTTACTTTTGCGGTCATTACTTCTTGGAATATTCTTAAAACTAGCCGTATAAGGCAGGCTGTCCTAGTCTAACTAAATCTAATAAAAGCATGGGCTACTGCTAACGGGAAACCACAGGATTTTCATGCAAACGGGAAATCATAACAATGCTCTATTAAACCCACTATATAAGGGGGGGGGGGCTGTCCTAGTGCCAAATAATGTAAACAAAACATACTGATAACAGAAAGGTTATCAGGAATATTTCGAAGTATGGGTTTGTAACATTTTAAACAGCATCATTCTAGTACTGTATAACTTAAGCCGGTTCAGTTCTTAGCAATAATCTAGCCAAATTGTAGTAAAATAACTGACACTAGAAAAACCATGTAAATGCCGGGTGGGGGAGATCCAGAGAGCAAAGTGACTTGCGTTTTTGGTATTTTATGTTTGTCAAAAATGATAAGATATTAAGTACGTACTGTAAAATCCACGGTTACTCATCACGGCTGTCATTTTTGCCTGTAAAGTTATAATCCACCCCCAAAACGATCCGTTTAATTGTTTTACATTGTTTTAAACACAAAGGTTCAAAGGGTTTAACGAGCGTTAACCACTCCTGGTCATCTGCCCGAACACTGTTTTAAACACTGTTTTTATGCAACAATGCCAATCAGCAAACGCCAGACGCAAGGCGTAGACTGACGATTTAACAAATGCTAACAATGCTGGTGAGCCAACAATTCACCACCACTTTTTTAGGAAACGTGTGCATGATCCTTATTACGAATTGGTTTCACGTCACTCTCCCGTGTAAAAGGTAAAATGTCCGTTGCCCATTTGGCTTGCCTTCCGATATCTTGCATTATAAACCGACGAATGAATGAATGAATATTTATTTAATGGGGCCACAGCCCGTAGCCATGCACCCACCGAAGTCTCATAGCAGAAACAAAGACAGCGATGACGACCCCCGAAAGAGCCACCCCTGCAATGAAAACGGCGAGTGTGTCAATTCGTTGGCTAGAAGTTGAAACTGGTATGAATAAATCTGAATCTGAAACTGGTATGTTACCTTGAAAAGAAGTTGAAAGTGGCCCATTGTTGTTGTTGACAGTGTAGTGCTGCAGACATAGGGCCTTACGGCTTCGTCAGGCAGATGACCGGGTGCGGTTAACGCTCGCTAAAACCCTTTGACAGTGTAGTGGGGATGGTCTCTTTTGCAGCTGATGGTACGGATGGCGTGGACACTGAGCTATGTGGGTTTGCTACCGGTTCTTTGGGGGGAAATGTTTTGTGTTCAAACCCAAGTTCATTCTATTGGGGGTTGGGGGGGGGGCGCGATAGTATTCTGGGGTTTGGGTGTGTGTTTCGTTTGGTTGTTTGGTCATTGTTGGAGACCAATTTGGTTGGTTGTTTGGTTTTCAAGTTGTTTTTATTTTAGGTTAGGTTAAGTTATATAGTTAAGTAGGTTAGTCTGAACGCATGATTTCCGGGGTCTTTAAGCTCAATAAAGTCAAAGTCAATTTGCAGTTTGTTTGTTGTTGTTTAGGTTAAGTGTTTTTTAGGATAGAGCGTGTGACGTAAGGTCTGTATGCTCCTGTAGTAACTAAATAAATAAATTAGTAAAATTTGCTTTGCGCGGTCATTTCCACGGCAAGTCTAAAATAACGTCATGCACGAAGGATAGTCATTTTTCACATGGTACGGATCGCCCAAGCCAAAGCGATAAACTGGGAGTGGGGAAGAGGGCCTGAACGCAAATGCCCGTGTGTTGGGTAGTGCGTCTGTTAGTCCTGCTTTTTAGGAGAAAAAAGAGATTGGAAGGGGGGCGGGGCAATGCGTCTGTTACCGTTAAGCATATGATTACGCATTAACTGAACCAAAAGGTATGTTTTTTTTTTTTTGGTAGGATAGGAGGAGGGGAGATGGGACGTAGAGTATGGGAGGAAAAAGGGGAGTACTGCAACAAGCGAAATTGCCTGTCGCGTTCAACATTTAGGCCACACTGACCGAAAACTGGAAAACAACCACGGGCGAGCGTAACAATTCTTTGCCCAGGAGTTGAAACTGGTTCATTGTTGCCTTGAAAAGAAGTTGAAAATGACACATTGTTGCCTCTGCTAACAATTTGCTCTGCGCTATCATCTCAGCGGCAAGTTTTAAATGACGTCATGCACGAAGGACAGTCATTTTTCACACGGTACGGATCGCTCATGCCAAAGCGATAAACTGGGATTGTTGGGGGGGAGGGGGGCGAACGGGGAATTCCCGTGTGTGGGGCAGTGATTCTGTTAGCCCTGCTCTTTAAAAATAAAGAGATTGACAGGGCCGGGGGGGGGGGGGTGGCAATGCGTCTGTTACCATTAAGTATATGATGCAGACCAAAGCAGTTTTAGGATAATGTTAAGACGAAAGGGGGGAAAGGGGAGGTAGAAGATGGGTGGAAATAGTAAACTTACAGGAAGAAAAATTGCCTATCGCAGTCAACGTTAAGGCAACACCGACCAAGAACTGGGAAACAACCACGGGCAAAACTAAACCCCAGGCGAAACAAAACCCGGGCGAAGCCGTGTAGGAATGCTATTGACAAATAAAGGACAAAGCCACTGAAAGACAGTTCGGAAAACCAACTTCCAAAAGAAAGACTTGCACTGAATGAGCGAGCGAAGCGAGCGAAATTCATCACGTTTGCAACGAGTACAGAAAACCAACTTGGTATGTCAAAGTATCACGAATTAGAAAACAAAAACGTACTCGTTTGATGTTTATGGTTAGGATTAACTGCTCCGAAGTTAAAACAGCAAAGGAACGCAAATAAATTTTCCTGTAAGGTTTCATATGTTGCAGCGTTCCTGTACCGTTTAGTCCACGTGAAACCTTCTGCTGTATTCAACCATTAGACACGTTAATAAAATTAAAACAATATCCCAAGTTTCAAAGTTATTGTAAGTACAGTGCAATACACTTGCTTACTTCAGGGGCTAAAATTTTCAGCAGTATTCAAGTCAGGTCGTCTCCACTCCGTTCATCCTATTGATACATACACCATTTTTCAAGATTTCATATTCAAGACTTCAGGACTGGTATTTCATTTTTATTTTCAACGACATTTCCAGGTTTTCAAGGAGTCGCACGAACCCTGAATTACTTATGCTGTAGCTCTGTATTAAGCACACTAAGATTGTGGTTTTTACGATTTTTCAGCGACGTCGTTTAACCAAGTAAAATTAACCAATCTGACCTATCGTGTTCCAAAGTAAAATCTGTAAAAACATGTGAATACAGCAGTAAGGTTACACGTGAACTAAACAGTACAGAAACAATGGGGTATATGAAACCTTACAGGAAAGTTTATTTGTGTTCCGATTGCTGTTTTAACTTCAAAGCAGTTAAATCTCACCTTAAACCAGTGGTTACCAACCTTTTGTACGGCATTTTTCCCCATTGGGACTAGCAGGCAAGGTTGGCGCCCCCCCCCCCAACAAAAAAAATAAGTGGAATTTTTTTTCACTACGATGAGGCAGTGTTGCCTCATGAGAACAAAAATGTCTACTAGAATTTTGGCTAAAATGGCTGTAAATTACATAAAAAAACCTGTAAAAATTTTAAAATGAAATTTCGCCTTCCACATACAATTTAACTTCTTTTGTGAAGAATAGTTAAAAACAAAAGATTCATCACTGATCTTTAAGGCGGGTTTCCGTAACGACTCGCTTTGCATTCTTGCAACTAGAAGCGAGAAACCATCTGAAATTCTAACATGACGTCGAGTTTAGCTCTGCCGTCTCGCAACGAAAACAGTCAATAATGTGAGTTCAAAAGTGACTGGGAAATTGTTTCGTCAAGAGGAATTCTTTGTCTTATTGTCGCTGATTATAAGATTGTAAGCATTTACTTAAGCGATTCGGATTTAGCTAATCCAGGTAGCGTTGTTACCATGGCAACGACACCTTTGCCATCACGATTAAATTCTAGCTGCGAGAATGCAAAGGTGATTCGTTGCGTAAATGGGCCCTTGTACTGCGGCGCCGGCAGCGGCTCGCGCCTCCCCTGCAGTTACTCCGTGCCTCCCAAGGGAGGCCCGCCTCACAGGTTGGGTAACGTGGCCTTAAACATCAAACAAGTTCTTTTTTGTTTCCTAATTATCCACCCAAAATCAAAACTGGTATAAGAGAAGCCGTTAAGTTTCTAAAAAGGGTCGACCTTTGAAAGTAGTGATATCATTCAACCAGGGAAAGGCCACCAAGGTTAACCCTATTAACCAAGTTAATCGCGCAGACTAATAGTTCGAAAGTTAAATGAAAACTTGAAGATTGCTACTCGCGGTAGCAATCTTCAAGTTTTCATTTAACGACCGAAGTATTATTCGGTGCGATTAACCTGGTTAGTAGGATTAACCTTGGCGGCCTTTCCCTGGTTGAATGATATCACTACTTTGAAAGGCCGACCCTTTTTGGAAACTTGGCTGCTTCTCGTATACCAGTTTTGGTTTTGGGTGGATATCACAACTTTCATAGGACTATGAATGTACCAATCTTCATCTCTGTAATATTCCTTTCGGTGGAATTTTTTATATATATAAATTGTAACGTATATATTTAATCGTATGTAGTCATGTACATGTAAAATTCCACAATAGTAGTAACAGTAACAATAACAATATCATGAGTACATGAAAAGTTCCATAATTTTCATAGACTCATGTTAATATACTATATCTGTTTGGCGGCAACGCACTAGCATGTGTCTAGATTAACCAGCACTCAGTACGTTCCTAAACTACCGAACACAGCGAACAGAACGCACCACTGTTAGAGACAGTTTAGCTCCAAACTTGGCCTCGCGCGTGCACAGTGATGTTGCGTCAGCCGTTCAGCACCTTCCTAAACTACAATACAGCTCAACAAGCTCAGCAAAGTATTCGATACGTCATACCTTCACCGCAACCAGACCTGGCTAATAGATTTGACCAGGGTTGGCTAATAGATGTGACCAGGCGAGGGCGCCAAATTGTGAACCATCTAGGGAGGTGGTTTGCTGGGGTGGAGGTTTGAGCATGCGTGACGTAACAGTTTTGCCTGAAACAGATTCATCGCTGACGATGTTGACGTCAATCAAGCCGCATCAACACGGATTTTAGCAGGGAATGAGCCAAACTGTCACCAACAGTGGTGTGTTTGGTTCGCTCTGTTTGGTCGTTTAGGGACGTACCAACTCTTGGCGCATAACCAAAACATACTTCTTAAAAAAAATTACGTTTTTTTCCCAACTTGATTGGATCCTGCCTGCCCACGATCTGCATTTTGTTTCCTACTAGAAAAATTATGCCTTTCATCGTCGTGGAGCAGATAATTGGATTCGTGTACCGTAAAAAACAACCAAACCATTACAATAAAAGATGCGCTGTCTTTTAGTGAACCACCTACAAAGGGTTTCAAAGGGTTTAACGAGCGTTAACCACAGCTGGTCATCTGCCCGAAGCCCTAAGGCCCTATGTCTGCAACAGCCAGATTCCCAGGCGGTCACCCACCACCACCTACAGTATTTGCAACAACAATGTATTCTGACAACTAAGTACTGAAACGATAAGCGCATAACACTTAAGCATGTTATAATCTACTGTTGGATGATAATACAAACACTGGTTACAACAATAATTTAGCACTTACGCGCCACTTCAGAGCCACGTGTTTCTAGCTGTAATCCTCATTTTAGAAAAAGGCTCTTCCCCATATGACTCTTTATTTGTCGGCCGAAATTTAGATTTGGCAACTTTCACTAGTCAGCTGTACAGGTGTCTTTATACCCTATGGGAGCCTGCGGATTAGCTAGTTACTAGCTACTTACAAATCAAATTATTGAGGGCACTTTTTCTCCATAAAGAACACGTTCCACATTTTAATGTTGAGGTTTTCTTCGTTACTGGACCCAAGACACCTGATTCAAACGATTTGCAAAGATTTCTACCGTATGGGGAATTACACCAGTATGCTGAAATCAGGTATAAGCTTGTTTCAGTTAAAAGACAGTCTTCTAGTGAGGCCACCTTTTTTTTTCATTAACAATCAATATTATAACAATTGGATATCTACAATTGATGATCTACTGTTACTTGGCGGTTACATAACGCTTATGCATTTCTTAAAGGGTTTAAAGGGTTTAACGAGCGTTAACCACTCCTGGTCATCTGCCCGAAGCCCTAAGGCCCTATGTCTGCGGGGCTTTCTTGGTAAAGGCGAAACAATTACGTGTACAGGGTTAGACAATTTTACATGAATGTTTTCGTCATTCTTGGTGCACGTGTTATGTGTTTGCTGCCGTGTCTAACATGGAAGGCCGAAGTTGCTGGAGTTAGCGATGCAGTGGCGGGGAGGACTAGGATTCTTGGGGCTTTCTAACAAGTTACTCGCCAAGAGGTCCGTGGTTTCATGTGTTTTTTGTGGTTGACTTTCATTTGCCATTTCCTCGCCCTTTTCGGTGGGCGGTTCATGGGGTGCAGGTCGCACTTAATGAGGGGTTGGGACGGGTGACAGGGTGTCTACCGTCTACGCCAGTGGACGCTCTGCTTGGGCCGAGGGGTAATCGTCTAACTGGAAAATCGCATAATTGGAAGAACGTATACAGTATAACAGTATAATGGAAAATCGTTTAACCGAAGTTCGTATAATGGAAAATCGCCTAATGTCCATGCCTTGCTCGCGCTACCGCACTCGCTGCGGCTATACATATAACATCAGCAACCGCAGGCATATTATTGTCCATTTAGACGTTTATCCATTATACGATTATCCATTATACGATACTCCGTTTAGATGATTTTACAGATTTTTTATTTAGGCAGATATTAGATAATTATTCCATTAGACGATTTCTAGTTAGACTTTCGTCCGACACCCCACTCTGCTTATAGAGGCCGGGGAGCTCCCCATTCGAATGCGTGCGTTCGAATTTTTATTTTTTTTAGCTCTGATGAAGGCAGTGGCAGCGTTTATGATGATGCCGAAATATCAAAAGTATTGTATTTAGTGTTTGTGCGTGTGGATTTTATCTAACATCATTAAAATCGTTCAGTGTGTTTATTTATTTATTTATTTATTTATTTATATGTGTGCCCTTCTACACCTCTTGAAATAGTGGCGTCAAAAATCTGAGAAAGGGTTTGGAAGAAAGGCAATTTCTCCGAATTTCTGTTAGGTAGGCGTATTCTTAATTTCAAATTTAGGTCCTAAATGCCCAAAACGAAAAATGAACAATTAGCAACAATCACACAACAATGCGTGACTAAAACGATTGTTGACAGATTTTTTTCGTGGAAGCCTCGAAGTTTTCAGAACTGCGGCAGCGATGGATTGGCGCAAGGTCAAGAATGAAGCACCTACAGTGAACGGGTGGAAAGGCTGTATAGTTGAATTATAGATATTTAAAATGCAATCTACATTAATAAAAACGATTAAAGACGGGAAAGCCAAAGGCTCACAAGAAATGACTAAATACAGATGCAAACCTATTTACGTTGCCTTTTGGACTTATATGTCAGACTGCCCGAGCGGGGAAGAACCCATGACCTTTGAAATCAAAGGCCAAGGTCCTACCGCTGAGCCAGACTGACATGGCCTT